>AJWJ01000122.1:0-49762 GCA_000277445.1 Polysphondylium violaceum | reverse complement strand
AAAAAAAAAAAACGTTGATGAATATAATTAATCGTTTTGAGAGAGTTGTTTGATAAGGTAGTTGGAGATGAGAATTTATGAATCTGATTTAGGAGTATCACACCTACTACTAGTATAATAACTACCACTCTTTTCTTTCTTACTTACTAAACAATATCAATTGATATTTATTTTCAGATCCCTATTTGCGAATAAAATCAAAAACACACAAACAATATATGTTAGCAACACCAACACAAACACAAATCACCTAAATATAAATACACCACAATAAAATACAACACTCTCACCACTATGGTAAATAATGATACTGATGATAAAAATACTGATGCACACAAAGGTAAATAATAAAGTGAGTGGGGAGGGTAGATGAATATAATTTAAATGGCCTCAGAAAGCCAGTGTTATTGTTAATCAACCATCTTATTTTAAAAATTCAAAAATTCAAAAAAAAAACAGTAAAATTCAAATCAATCTCAAACCACTTATACATGCCTCGAGCAAATGGTGAGCTTTGTGTGTTGATCTCTGAATGAGGGTCTTTTTTTAGATTCTACAATTTTTTTTGCGCAATATCTTGTTTTTCAAGATAAATTTAAAAAAGTCATTCATTTGATTATTTCCAAAATTTTAAAATAATCAAATAAATGACTTGGTAGTAACTAAAAAACCTAGTTTGAAAAATAAAAGTATATATTATATATGAAGCTTATTTTATTATTATTGAGAATTGAAATGGTCGGCATTGCAATGATAAAAACTTTTTATTTCTACCTGTTTTCTATATTTAAAACCTAATTGATTAGTTTCAAATACTCTTTTTTGGAAGAGGGGGTTTAATTTAAAAAAATTTAAATTTAATTTTTTTTTTATTAATTTGTATTTTCAGTGTGTTGATAAGTTTTTTTCTCACTTTCATTCTTCTTATCAATGTATCTCTTGCATCTATTTCAATAAAACTGTAATAATATTTCTAAATAATTAATTCAAAAAGAAGAAAAACAATAGTTTTCTCATTGTCCTTATTTTTTTTTTTTTTTTCGTTTATCAGTACAATTACAATTAAAATACCATACATATACATATTTTTAATTTACAGAGTTTACAATAGACCAAAAAATGATAGTGAACAGTCCAACTAGGGATGGTGCTACACCAGAACCAGAAACTATAGCAAAAGAAAAAGAATTTGGATTTGATATTGTGAAGGAGACCAAGGAGTTTAGAAATTATGAAAATAGTTCACTTCAGGATACAGTGTCCAATAGTTATAAAAATAGTCATACTTTACAAACCTATGAATATGCCTCGAAAAAGATGAGAGAGTATTCTAAACTAAACAGTGGCATTAAAATGGGAATATGGGAAGCAGCTGAACTATTAAATACAATTATTGATGAAAGTGATCCAGATTCTGATATTCCTCAAATCAATCATCTCCTCCAAACTGCTGAAGCTATTAGAAAAGTTTATCCCGGTCCAGAATATGATTGGTTTCATTTGACTGGTTTTATTCATGATTTGGGTAAAATTTTATTATCAGACAAATTTAATGAACCCCAATGGTCTGTGGTAGGTGATACTTTTCCTCTTGGTTGTAGATTTGATGGTAAATATGAATTCTTTTAAATTTGTTATTATTTTTATTTCTTTTTTACTAAAACCAACTTTGTAAATAATTTAGAAAGTAATATCTTTTTTGATTTTTTTAAAGGAAATCCAGATTATTCAGATTCAAGATATAATACTAAAAATGGAGTCTATCAGGAAAATTGTGGTCTTGAAAATGTTGTAATGAGCTGGGGACATGATGAATACTTTTATCAAGTTTGCATTGGAAATAATTCCACTCTTCCAAAACAAGCTCTCTATATGATTAGATTTCATTCATTTTATCCATGGCATAGACATGATCAATACAAAAATTTAACCAATCAACAAGATGAAGAAATGCTGGAATGGGTTAGAAAATTTAATAAGGTATTGTTCAGTTTTTTTAAAAAAAATACTTTTAATGGATCAGATACTAATCATTTACACTCCCACTATAGTTTGATTTATACTCAAAGGATCCAGAACCTATTGATGTTGAAAAGATTAAGCCCTACTATCTATCAATCATAGATAAATATTTCCCAAAGGTTTTAAATTGGTAAAGTTTAGTATTTAAACACATGTTATTTTTTTCCTTTTCTATTCTTTTCTTTCTTATTAAATTTAATATTAAATATAAAAAATAAATAAATAAATATGTATATATTATTTCTAAATATATTTTACAATGTTATTTATTATTATAGTTATTATAGTTATTAATATTATTTATCTATAAAAGATCAAGTTTTACCATAGCTTAGTAGTTGGTTGATTTTGATTATTATTCATACCATATGGTTGGTTTGGATTTGGTACATATTGAGTAAAATGTGAATAGTTTTGATTTTGTTGTTGTTGAGGATTCATCATTTGTTGTTGTTGCATTTGTTGTTGCATCATTGGATTATACATCATTGGCTGGTTTTGTTGTTGTTGTTGTTGTTGTTGTGGATTAAATCCATATGGATTCATATTTTGTTGTTGATTGTTATTAAAACCGCCACCACCACCGCCACTAAATGGATCATCATTTCTAATGGCATTGTAATTTGGGAATGGTCTATTATTTAAACTAAGTGCATTATTATTATTTGGACTTAAGTTATTGTTGTTGTTATTGTTATTGGCAAACATATTGTTATTACTAGTTGGACTTGAGTTATTGTTGTTGTTGTTTGTAAATGGATTATTTGGTGGAGAATTAAATATAGGTGGGGCACTTGGTAAGGTTTGGGTATTTGGGTTAAATGGTCTATTGTTGAAGTTTTGTTGTGGTAAAGATTTTGCAGTGGCAGGAAGAGCACCATTGCCATTACCATTATTATTGTATGAAAATGGATTTTGTGTGCTTTGTCTATTAGATATTAACAAGTCAAAGTCATCTGAAGGTCTTTGTTGTTGTTGTGGTTGTGGTTGGAATGAATTAAATTGTTGTTGTTGTTGCTGTGGTTGTGGTGCAAATGGGTTAAAGCCATTCTGTTGTTGATTATTCATCATCATAGGGTTTTGTTGTTGTTGTTGTTGTTGTTGTGGTTGAGGTTGATAAGGTTGAAGTGCAAATGGATTTACACCATCTGGAGCTGCAAAGAAATCAATTTCTTCCAATTCTTTATGTTTTGATAATATACTATTGTTATTATTATTGTTTGGTCTCATATTGTTGCTATTGTTATTATTATTATTTTGATAATGAACTTGTTGTGGAGGTTGTTGTACAGGTTTATAACCATTCATTACAAAAGCATTTCTCTTTTTAAGACAAGCTTCATAATCATTTAAGGCACGGTTTACTTCATCATTCAAGGTTAAGAGTGAACCCAAATCTCTCTCAGAAGTGGTGCCACTTTCAATCATTTCCTTGATTCTAGCTTGTGACTTTTTACAAGCTTCGAGTAATTCTTTGATTAAATCATTTTCACTTGGATCTTCGTCTTCAATATTTAAAAATGAAATCATTTCACTAAATACAGAAACACTACCTTTAATAGAAGAGATTTCTTGATTTGTTGGTGGTTGATGACTACTACCACTGCCACCGCTACTCGTAGTTGATGAAAAATTATTCATTGAACCATTACTTGGTTTTCCTAATGATATTTGTTTATATTATTATTAATATCATATAATTATTATTATATATATCTGTATGTATATTTACTTTGTGAAGAAGGAGGATTATTAAAATTAATAACTGGAGCATCTGGTCTTCTTGGTGGGAATCTGTAACCAGAACGAGAAATAAATGAATAGGTATCATAAAAACCAGATAAATCGGATCTTCTTTCAAAAGCTTTTCCCCATCTATCAACAAGCTCTAATGCTTTATCTTTAACTGGTTCTTTTGACTATAATATTGTTATTATTACTATTAATATATAATCTATATCAAAAGATATCTATACATTGTTATTACATACTTTTTTATTCATAATTAATCGAGCCATTTCAGTTTGAAAAGTTCTTTCAGCAAAATAAATATGAGTACATTGACAATTTTGTAATAAACAATCTGATAATTCCAATGCCAAGAGGATAACTCTTGATCTTTCTTTGAATCTCTTTAAAATTTGTCTAATGACTCCTCTTGCACTAAATAAATTTTGTTGTTGTGTTGGTATATGTCTATGTATCTTGATGATGTGAGATAATACAACAATTCTACAAATACTTACTGAATAGAGTCTTTATTTAACATGTCACATATTTGTAAAGCAATTGTCCAGTCAAGCTGAATGAGATACTCACTGGTAGCTTTATCTACTAGTTCAACAGCGTTTGTCATTCTTATTGTTGTTGTTATTATTGTTATTTAGATGATATATATATTGATTATATTGATTATATTGATTATATTGATTCTAAAAGGTTAAGCCCTATCAATTAATTATTATGTAGTTGTAGCACAATAGATAGAAAAGATAAATGTACAAAAATAGAAAAGATAGAAAAAAAAAGAATAATAAATGAAATAAAAAAAAAAAAGAAGAAACCAAACAAAAGAAATTAGTGTGTTGTTGTGCGAAGTGTGTGGAAAAGGGGGTTAAAAAGTAATTAATTTGTATGAATTTATTTTTTTTTGATTTATTTTTTTTTTTTTACTTTCTGAATTTTTCAATCTGTGAAGATGAACCAGATCTATACCTTTTTGAAGCCTCACAAGTTTCTGATCATTTGATCATTCTTTTAATTGCATTCCTCAAAATTGGAGATAGACTTTAGTGTTCTTTGTATGCGGAGTGTTGTTTTTTTTTTTTTTTGATACCACATAGTTTTCAATAAAAAAAAATCAAGATGAGATTTAGTTAAAAAAAAAAAAAAATCATATGATAGTAATAGTAACAGTAAAAAATAGATAATTTATTCTTTATCTAAACCTTGTTTCCTTCTTTGAAATTCCAAATACTCTGAAGTAACAACTACTTTACTATCTTTTCTCTTTTGCAAGATATTTTTCATTGGAAAAGAGCCCAAACCATTAAAACAAACGTCTAGTAATAAATCTGCATCGTACATACCACTTGGAATTTTCTAAGATTGAAAATATATAACATTAGTAAACGATATATTATTATTATTATTATTATTATTATTATTATTATTATTATTATTATTATTATTTTTTTTATTATTATTATTATTATATAAACTCTATTTACCTTGATTAAATTATAAACGGTAACATAATCTTTACAAGAGAGAATCTTTTCTTCATTGATTTTGAAAAACGATAAAGCGACTCTAAACAATACTTTTGAACCTTCACTGAAAAATACATCCCAAATTCTAAAGGTAGTTTCGGTGGGTGTCGTGGTTGCCATAATACACAAGAACCATTGGGTGATAATTAGGGGTAAAGTAAGATTCAACGAGGTGAGATGGGTGTAGAGTCTGGGTAATTTTCTTTGCATTAAATCTTCAAAAACAAATCTAACATCAACAGAAGAGTCAATCATTGTCGATGTAAAGTATTCGGTTGGCAATAGCTCTTCAATAATGGCACACAATGTCCAATAGGCTTCATGTTCACTCATATAAATTAATAAAAACCCTGCTATAAAATTCATACATTGACAATAACCAACCTTTGCTATAGAAGATACAGAGATTAGATATTAATATTTTTAGATTTATATCTATATTTATATTCTAAATGAATACTTACGATTTCTCCATGAATAGGCTACTAAAACATTTGTTAAACTTTCCATTTTCTCTTTTGTATTGAGGAATTTATGATCGGGAAAAGTACGATCAACGTCCATTTGAATCTGTTTGGTTGCAATTGATTTCTTTCCTTTATATTTCTCCAGGATATTGTAATACTCATCTGGATTCTCTGATAATCTTGCCAAAGCACCACTTGATCTCAACCAAATGACTGATCTATATTCTGATGGAATACCTTTACGCATGAGATCTTTGAAATTCTTTGGTATATTTTGTCTATAGGTTTTATTGGATGGTTCACCAATGTCACCTGGTTTCACTGTATTGTTTGACATGGGTGATCCTGGATGACCCAACAGTTGAAGTGCTGATGGATTCTTTTCTAAAAATGCTATCCAGTGATTCTTTCTAATGATATCTTCTTTTTGAAATTTATCTTTATAGATAATGTGTAATTGGATTTGATCTTGATCAACTAGAAATCCATAATTGTCGTACATTACTAATCCAGTGTGATAAAATTCATTGTTTATAATTACAAATTCCTCTACAACTTCTTCTTCTTTTTTCTCTTCCTTAACATCGTCTTTTAATTCAATTTCTTGTTCTTGTTCTTCTTTTTTATTATTTGTTGATGTTGTGGTTGTTGTAGTTGTTGTTGTATTTGATTGAGAGTTTATATTATTACTATTACATTCTGGTGTAGATGTTGAGGACAAATTATCCTCATTTGATAAATTATTACTATTACTATTATTGCTTTTATTTGGTAAAGATATATCGCCAAGATTTGATATACTATTCCTTTTAGCAGTTGTATAATTTGATGGTAATGGTGAGGCTATTGATGATGAGGTTTGTGGCATTGGTGAATTTACAATCTTTGGCGAATCATGATAACAATTTACAACATAAGAAGAATAAGATCCAGAACTATTTGTTGAATTGGCTGTATTGGCTGTATTGGTTTCACTGGTTGCTGTTGTTGTAGTATTATTGTTGTTGATACTACTGTTATTCATTTCGTTATTTATATATGGCTCCATGATAATTGATCAAGTATGTGATAAAGATGATGATTTGATTCCTTCTCTCTTTGTCTCTCAACACTACAACTAATAAATAATATGAATAACAAATCTAATTTTTGTTTTATGAAAAATATATTTGTTTTGGTTTGATGACAAAAAGGGGTGGTGGGGGAAGTTGATTGTATTGTATTGTATTTATACCCACAAACACACTGTTTTTGTTTTTGTTGTTAATGTTACACTGCAACAGGGTGTATGATAAAAATAGATTAATAAATATCTAAAGCACACAGGTAGTGATAGTGGTGATACTGGTAGTAGTATAGATGAGAATGTGTCTGTGATAGAGATGATGATTGTGTATAAATACAAATAAAATTTAATAAATAGAAAAAGGAAAAGTAATATTACTATTCACAATGGATATATGAATGAGTGAGTGTGGGGGTATCGTGCGTGGTAGTGGTAGTGGTTCTATAACTATATTATTACCATACACAACACACTGGGGAAATGAAAATTTTATACAACAATAACCACACTCAACAAATTACTAATATATTTAGAATTTTATAATATAAACAAGTTACAAAAAAATAATATTATGATAATGGATGTGGGATGTGGTGTGTTGTTGTTTGTTGTGCTTAAAATCAATAGCCAAGAAAGACAAGAAAAAATAAAAAATGAAAAAAAAATTAAAAAATGAAAAATGAAAAAAATGCAAAGCAGGGAAGCGTTTTTTTTTTTTCATAAGATTTTTCCCCGACATTATATTAAATTAGGTACCAGGCTTTCCATATCAAAGGAATTTGAGTTTACCCCTTTGTTTATACTTCTAATTACCAAAAAAAACCTCATAGGATCAATTATTAAATCGAGTGTGAAAATCAAAGAATTGAGAAAAAAAAAAAAAAAAAAAAAAACAAAAAAAAAGGATCCAATTTGGATATTAAATCAAATTAATAATATTGCATCATAGATAAATATAGATATATAAAAGATAAAAAGATATGAAAGGAATAAAGTATTTAAATCAACAAGAATCCATTGTAATGGATGAGCTTTTAATGGGGGCAAAGTATGGGCTCTCGACTTTTCAATTGATGGAGTTGGCAGGTCTTAGTTGTGCATCTGCAATATCTAAAGTGTACCCAAAACAATCATTAACTAAAAAAGTACTAACCATTGTTGGCCCAGGAAGTAAGTATCTATCTATCTATTCTCAAACCAAGTAGCTATTAAAAATATCACTGGAAAATACTCTACACAGACAATGGTGGTGATGGATTGGTATGTTCACGTCATTTAGTTCAATTTGGTTATAATGTTGACATATTTTATCCAAAAAGAACAGACAAACAATTGTATCATGTAAGTGATGTTGGATTGCTTTTCGTCCAACAATGGCACTAATAATGTACAACTTTATTTAGGATTTAGTGTTGCAATGTCGTAATGAAGAAATTAAATTTATTGATGAACTACCAAATGACATTGAAAA
The DNA here is from genome assembly GCA_000277445.1 of Polysphondylium violaceum. NCBI lineage: Eukaryota > Evosea > Eumycetozoa > Dictyosteliales > Dictyosteliaceae > Polysphondylium > Polysphondylium violaceum. The sequence goes on along the minus strand of AJWJ01000122.1, from coordinate 41,464 downwards.
AGATTATAGTTTAGTTATTGACTCAATCTTTGGCTATAGTTTTAAAGGGGATATTAGAGCACCTTTTGACAAGATTATCGAATCACTATGTAAAACTAGTACACCAATCGCTAGTATCGATGTACCCTCTGGATGGGATGTTGAAAAGGGTATGATTCAAGGCAAGAATCTCTTTGTCCCTCAACTCATAGTATCACTTGCTGCGCCCAAACTCTGCACCCAAACCTACTATGGCATCCATTACCTCGGTGGTAGATTTTTACCTCGTGCCTTTATCAAAGAAACAAATTTAACAGACCTTTTACCAGAATACAAAGGATGTGATCAATATGTTGATATATCTATATCATCATCACCAAAAACTCAAAGCTCACTATAATAGCAGTGTGTGGATGTGCTATGGTGTGGGTATGGGGGTGTTTTGGTTGTTTCTAGAGCTATAAATAAATTTAACCACAAACTTATTTCCAGTATTGAGTTTTAAATGGAATAATGGGGTGGTTGGATGTGTGTGAAAATAACCAACCACATAAATTTATTACTCTCACATCATGAAGATCCATCCTGCACAAAAACATGTGACCAAAAAAGTAGTCATGGTTGATGGGGTTGATTTCAAAACATGTAATTTTGAAAGGGTGGGGTTGATGAAGTTGCAAGGATGATAAGTTTTTTTAAAAAAAAAAAAGTCAATGTAGATATATTTAGTAAAAAGTTATGATTTGTCGGCATTTGCAAAGAAATGGGCTAACAGCAAAAGATTAGTTTTTTTGAATTTTAAAATTTTAATTTAATTTTTATTTTTTCATTTTCATAAATATTGTGTGGATTGATATCACATTATTTTTGCTGAAAAAGCTTTATATATTTTTATATAATTATAGATATACAAATACAATCACAAACCTCTCTCCTTCTAAATATATATAACGTAGATATCTATATTTATTTTTAGCATCCTATATTTTTAAAATGTTCCACAACACCACCCACCACTTTTCTAAAATTAAAAAATTCAACACCCACGCACTATCCAACACCATCTTGACCCCCTTTCCACATCTTTAATCTATCTATCCCTCTTTGCTCTACCACCATTTCCTCCTCAAAATAGACTCTTATAATTTTAAAAATTAGGGGGGCAAGGAGACAAAAACAAACCCTGTGTGAGTGTATCTGTGTATCTGTGTATCTGTGCATCTGTGTATCTTTTTGGGTTATTTGGGTGTGTGGGTGTGGCGTGGTCTACTTTTAAATTATTAATAATTTCAATATATATATATATAAAATTGACATTTACATACCGATATTAATATTACATTTATCTTCACCATTATAAACGTTATAGGTTGTGTGAGTGTGTGCTGCTGCTACTATTACGATTTATTTTTAATTCACTTGTTCACTTATATATATTTATATATACATATATAAGTTCTTTACACTTTAAATTTCTCTTTAAAAATCAACAACAACAACAATAAACAAACAAATTATAATAATAATAATAATTTGGAACACATATATTAACAAATAAAATGGGTAAAACAAAGAAATTACAACAATTGGACCTTGAAGAAAAGAGTATGGTTGATGAAGCTCAAAAAAAGAATGGATATGATCCAACACCTTCTGCAACCACTGTTGATTCCAACACTGAAAACGTTGTTTATCTAAGTCAAAGTGAAATTAATGAAATTGATGATGCTGACAATGGTTCTACTTTTTCAAGACTTTCAACTATTGGTAGATTAATTAAAAAACTTTCATTTGGTGCTGTATGTATTGTTGTTATTGTTGTTGGGTGTAATAGTATTCTAATCTATTCTTTTCTTTCTTTCTTTTAGGATTTAACAAATACACCAATTCCTGGTTCTTTTATCTTGCCAAAATCTGCTTTATCATATTTTGCAGAGAATTATTCTACTCATTTCAATGTTTTATTAAGGTATATATCCAGTCTATATCTAATCTAATCTCATCTAAAAACATTGATATTAACAATCACAACTAAATATAAATAGTGCTAATGGTATTGATGATGATTTAGAAAGATTTTTACAAGTTTTAAGATACTTTACAACTACATCACGTGAAATTGAAGACGTATGTTTCTAAATTCATTCTCTTTCATAATATATACAACGTATTAACAGATATCTATTATAGACAACTAGAAAACCATTAAACCCAGTTTTAGGTGAAACTTATCAAGCTAAAGTAGAATTTAAACAAGATGATCAACATCAAGATACAAACAACTATTTCTTTTCAGAACAAATCTCTCATCATCCACCCATTTCATGTTCATGTGTTTATAATAAGGAAAAAGGAGTACGTGTCACTTATTTCCATCCAGTAAAGAGTCAATTCATGGGCACCTATGTAAAATTAACATTTGAAGGTGAATCCATCATTCATCTCGACAAACACGATGAAGTGATCACCAGCTCCATTCCCTATATGGCCATCAGAGTGTTTAGAGGTTTCAGTGAATACTGCGGCAAGGCAATCATCACCTCAAATAAACACGACTATAGAATCAAGATCAACTATAATGCCAAACCATTGTTGGGCGGCAGCTACAACAGCATTGACGGCACTGTCTACAAGGGCAAAGAAAAACTATATAAAATCAAGGGTCAATGGAGTGGAGATATGAAGATCACCAATATAAAGACCAACGAATCAAAACCATTCTTTTCCAGACCCAAAGAAATCAACTCTCTCGTCTTGCCTCAAGAATTGCCATCAACCCACTCTACCGTCGTTTGGAAGGGTGTCATTGAGGCAGGTGATTCTGGTGTGAGTAGAAATATAACTGTAGAGAAAACAAAGGTCGAAGAGGCCCAAAGAAAATTGGCTGCTGAAAGAAAACAAAAAGGTGAACACTGGAAACCAATTCATTTTACAAAAGTTGATGATGTTTGGGTATTAAATGAATTTAAAGATTAAATGTTTTAATCCTTTTCTTTTATTATTGGCTAATTAATTATCTATATCATATGCAATTGCTTCATTTATTTTACACAAAAGTAAATAAACCCTTCCTTTTTATAAAATCAATCTATTATTTGTTATTTTTATTATGTTATGAACTCAGTTCTTGAAAAATTAAAAATGTTTGAAAATATCTAAAATGTTTTGCATAAAAAAAGATCCTAGGGCGGGGGCAGTTGAGGCCGACCTCGGAAAAAGTGTTAAAATTTCGTGAAATAAAAAAAAATTAAAAATAAATAAATTTCAATAAATTACATCATCTTCTTTCCCAATGATTTTTTTTTATTTTTTTTTTTATATCCCAGGGGTGCTTTGTTGTCAAATCCGACAAACGCATGCAAAACATAGTAGTTGTTTTTTCAAGACCACTAAGAGGTATTACGATAAGATTACCTAGCATTTAATAAATCAACATAAGATCTAGTATCATCCCATTTAGTATATTTTAAGCTCTCCGTTACTAAATATTTGAAAAGATATATCTATATCTATAAAAACATAAAGGTGACAAATGAGTTTACTTTCATCAAACGATTCAAATGTTGATCATCAACAAATTACAATCTCTGGTGAAACACCAAATCCTGATGATGGTAAATATCAACTTCAATAGAGCGATATAGTATACCTTATACTGACACCTCTTATTTATCCTAAACCACTATTATTTAGTAACCAACAATGAACCACCAAGAGTATTGGGATTATTACCATTGATTGCTATTCTTTATTTTGCATCATCTGGTGGTCCATTTGGTATTGAAGGTGCCATTGCTAGTGGTCCACCTGTATATGTGTTATTAACTTTTATATTAGTGCCATTCCTTTGGGGTTATCCTATCGGTATGATTACAGCAGAGTTGGCAAGTCTTGTTGGTAAAAATGGTGGTTGTTCAATTGTATGTAATACTATCATTGATTATAAAAGAGATATGTGTATGGTTATTAATTATAAATATATAGTGGGCAGAAAAAGCATTTGGAGAACATGTATCATTTAGTGTAGGTTTATTTAGTTTTTTTGCAGCAACAGTTGATCTTAGTTTATATCCAGTTTTATTTGTCACTTATCTAGCAACCCTTTTTACAGGCACAAGGTATGAACACTCGAAATGGGGAGGCCAAATTGCTAACCAATTAGAGACCAGTTATATATTAGCATTGGTAATCATCATTCTCATTGTGTTGGTCAATATTTGGGGTGCTGAACAGGTTGGTAATTTCAGCACGGTGCTGTCTGTTATTCTATTACTACCATTTGTTATTTTGGTCTGCATTGGTCTATGGCATGTAAAGTTGAAAGAGATTCTCAGCGGCGAAGGAGGATTTAAAGGCAGACAAGAGTTACAAATGGGGACGTTAATTGTCACTGTTGCATGGTCATCGTGTGGTATTGATGCGGGAGGTCAGATTGCAGGTGAGGTGAAAAACGCCAAAAGAAATTATCCCTTGGCAGTCATCATTGTGTTGTTGATCACATCGATAAGCTATATTTTACCCATTCTTGTGGGCATGCAATACGACAGAGATTGGGAGAATTGGCAAGACGGTCAATTCTCTGATATTGCCTATCGGGTCGGTGGCGAATGGTTAAATATATTTATGAGTATTGGTGGTATGGCATCTTCGATTGGCCTATTCCAATGCAATCTTTGTACAGTTAGTAGAAATCTCTATAGTTTAAGCTCAAGAGGATACATCCCCAAGATATTTTCCAAACTCACACCCAAAAGAGGCACACCATGGGTTGGAATCATCTTTGTTGGCACCATTGTTGCTCTGCTAATTTTGATGCCCTTTCAATCGATTTTAAATCTCGACATGTCCATCTATGGTTTTGTGGCCATGTCAGAGTGTTTGACTTATTTAAAACTCTACTTTTTCAACAAAGACCTCGAAAGACCATTTAAAGCCGTCACATCACCATTTGGCCTACCCCTCATGGCTGCACCCATGTTGTTTACCGTGTTGATCATTGTTTTCTCTCCCCACGACATTCAATGGAAAACTGCTGTTGCCGTTGGCATCAATTTCAGTATCGTTGGCATAAGATATCTCTATCAAAGATACAAAGCCAAAAGAAAGATTCGTTCCGAATATTTGGATTATGAATCTGAATCTTTAATTAAAAAATTCTCTATAAACTCTGATTGAGTTTATTTATAGACTATTTAAAAATAAAATACCAAATTTACATAGAGTATCTTTTTTTTTTTTTGATCATGATCAGTGTGAACTTGAATAAATCTAAATTTAAATAATGACAAAGATGATAATTTATTCTATATATTTTTTCTTTTTTTATTTTATTTAATAACATAACAATAATGTTGATAATAATAATATACTAATTGGTAAACAACACATAAAATAAACATAACAATAGATATTTTTCAATATTCTATCATTAATAATGAAAAAGTATTATTATTATTGTGATTGCTATTGTTATTATATTGTTATTTTAGCAACGACACATTGAACCTTGTTCAGTTTGAGGTGTTTTATTATCAGTGGATAATATAATTTCAGAAAGAATGCCATCATTTTTAGGTACAGAGTTTTGATCGATACCTGGGAGAGCTGATGCTACTTTTCTAAATAATGCTTTAATATTAAAACCTGCTTTAGCTGATGTTTCTGTAAACATGATATCATATTCTTTAGCTTTGGCTTCACCTTCTTCCATTGAAACCTGTCTTTTATCAGCTAAATCTGTTTTATTTCCAACCAACATTATAACTACATTATTTCCTCTTTCATTTCTAACATCATCAATCCATTTAATTGTATTTACAAAAGAGTTTCTATCTATAGTGATGAAGTATTCCCGATATTAATATTGTTTATCACTACATAAGACAAACAAACAAGCAAACACAAATACTTACTTGTAATATCATAAACAACTATAGCTACAGAAGAATCTCTAATATAAGAGGGAATTAAAGATCTAAATCTTTCTTGACCAGCTGTATCCCAAAGTTGTAATCTAACGGTTCTATCTTCTAAATACATGGTCTTTGATAAAAAGTCTATGCCAATGGTTGCTTGATAGGTGATATCAAAAGTATCATACATAAATCTAGTAATAATTGATGTTTTTCCAACTGATTGATCTCCAAGAAAAACCAATTTATATTTAGATAATGATTCCATTTTATATTATTATTTCTTTATTTATAGAGTATAGTATAGTATATTGATTCTGATGGTTGTTATGTTGTTTGTTGATAATGATGATTGTTTAAAACGTCAAGATTGATTGAAAATTAAAAAAAAAACTATACAAAGATTATATTCTATTGATCAAAGTATTCGATAATAGTATGAATTACTATATATATATATGTGCTGTATGTCTTTTTATATAAATAAGAAGTGGTTGTGTGAAAATAAAAAAAATTAAAAAAAAAAAAATGAAAATTTAGAGAGATACAAAAATTTGTATAAATAAAAAAAAGGTAATTTTTACAAAAAAGGTGTTTCAAGAAATAAACAAAAAAAAAAAAGATACAACCCAATGTAGGGAATATATATATTAAAAATTTGAACAAACAACAAAAAATAAAAAAAAATAAAAAAAAATAAAACCAAATCAGACGTCGCACATTTTAGTTGATTATTTTTACATGAAAGAGGTAACACGTGGTATAATGTAAACAACAACAACTTTAAATATATATATATATTTATATATATGGTTGTTAGTAGAGCCACACCGACAGAACTAAATGCCTCCTTACCAACCTGATGATTATGATTTTGTTAGAAAAGAAGGCTATTATATGTCCAAAAAGGGACTCAAGACATATTGTTGTTGTTAAAGATGGTGAAGGTAATGATTCATGCACATACATGTATGTTTGATAGTAAATATAGCACCATCTGTGTTGTGAATAAATATAGACTATAGATTTATCCCAAATGGATTTATTTTTAAAATTTTGTTGATGATGATCGTTGGACTAGAAATCAAAGATTGTCTCGACTACCAGAGGGATTTAATCTTCTTGAAGCAAAGTATTTTCATTTGGAATTGTAATTAAATCCGAGAGAATTTGTTTGACGTAATATCAACTTGACTCCATAACTATGCGTTTTGAGGGTTAGATAAAAAAATAATAAATCGATACTTGTTCTAAAAGATTCCTATATTTTATTTTTTTATTGGTTAATTATGAATAAACATAACTAATTAAATCCACTTTGTTTAATTATTGTAAAGCAATAGCTTCAATTTCAACCAAAGCCTATAAATTTGATAGAAATAGATATTATTAGTATTACATATTTGACAAACTATATTTAAATGTTTTGCAGTTGTTATTAGTAGTAATATTTACATTTCTTGGTAAACAAGCAACAGCAAAAGTTGATCTAGCAGGTGGATCGACTGGGAAGACTAAAGTTGAATGAGGAATTATATTAATAAGGGAATTGTTATATATGCAGACATAATATAACATCATTGATTACTTACAAGTAGCGTAAACTTTGTTTACGGCAGCAAAGTCATCCATACTCTTTAATAAAATGGTGGTTTTAACAACCTTACCCATAGATGAACCAGCAGCATCCAAGATTTGAGACATGTTTTCCAAAGCTCTGTGAGTTTGAGCTGAAACATCAGTAGTTGATACAAAGTCCATAGTCTGTTATCGTTGTCGCTTAAATATGTTAGTTAACATTAAATCTATGAATGTAGGACAAGCTATATTAATATCAACAACAGACACATACATCTTTATCGAAACCAAGACAACCAGAGACCCAAACTTGACCATTGGCAGCAATAGCTTGACTGTATGGACCAATAGCAGATGGTGCTTTATCAGTTGAGACAACAACTCTTGACATTTTATTGATATTTTTAATTGTAGAAGTACTAAAGAATCTGACAAAATTATTCATTTTTCATAATTTGATTTTTGAACTCAAATTGAACAAAATTTGAAAAAAAAATAAAAAAATAAAAAAAATAAAAAACAAATTGAAAAAAATGATTTGTAAATCAATTGATGGTGTTTAAACACAAATAATACAATGATCACATATTGTTATTTATTGTTTTGGAACATTTTGTTCATATGGTAAGGCATGTGAATTAATAAAACCACATGAGACATCCATAGCTGAACGAGTGGCACAACATTGATCAAGTGAGTTCAACATGACAAAATCATGAATCATAGCACCGACTGGTTGTAAAAATTGAATATTAATAAGAGTTAAATATTAATAAATTAAAAATGAATACATACATCTAATACTATGTGTTTTAACACCAGCTTCTCTAAGTCTACGTCCATATTGTTCACCTTCATCACGTAAAACATCTGTCTCACCATTGAGGATCATGCATTCTGGAAGACCAGATAATTGTTCCTTGGTAGAGTACAATGGAGAGGCGGTGATTTCCTTTCTTTGATTTTCTGGACAATATTCATTCCAGAACCATTTCATGGCCTCGGTGGTGAGATAGTAATTGACACCGAAATCATGATAGGAATCGGTATCAATGCCGCATTGGGTGACTGGATAGTAGAGCAATTGCTTGTATATCTTTGGACCATTTCTCATTTTGGACATGATACACATAATCGTAGCCATACCTCCACCAACACTGTCACCCGCAACAATGAGATTTCTGATATCAAAGTTTTCCTTGTCAGCATTTTGGACAATTCTTTTCAATACTTCAAAGCATTGTTCGATTTGAGTTGGATATTTCTTTTCCGGAGCCAAACAGTATTCTGGAACAACAACAGCACATTGAGTACGATGACAAATTTCACGAACGAGCTTATCATGAGTGTGAGCATTACCTAATACCCAGCCAGCACCATGGATATACATTACAACTGGAAGCTTTTTACTTCCACTGTGGCTTGGTCTAAGAGTACGGACATTAATTTTACCCCATTGACCTAAATCAGTCTCTTTGTCTTCGATATCACATGGAAACTTGTAAACGTTGCCCTCCTGTAGCTTGTTTAGGGTTTTTCTAGCTTCAGATGGACCCAATTGATAAAGATAAGGTGGAACTGAAGTAGCATCACAAAGATCTTTGGCTTCCTTTTCTAAAAAATAGTTGATGGCTGATTTACTCATTTTAGTTTTTAGTTTTGATGATAATAATTTGTATTATATGTATATCTATAGAAATTATATTCAAATTGACATTGAATTATTCAACTCTTTTATAGCAATTTTCATTCCAAAATCTACCAAATCACTACCCCACCCCCACACAAATAGATATACAACATATATCACCCCCATGTAAACTAAAATTCAAATAAGGAATAAAATTTTGTAAATTGTGTTATAAATTTTATTCTATCAATTTACTTTTTAAATAATTTATTTAAATTAATACATTGTAAATCTCTATTTTTAGTATATAATGTAATAATATTTTTTTGCTCATTTTCTCTCGTGTGGGAGTATAGAAAATAATATACTCATTTGCATATGTGGTATGGTGCTAATGAAAAAATCATATGAAATTTACAAACTAAATTGGTGATCTAGATTAATAGTGGGGGGAGGTGAGGAACAAAAAATCTATTATTTTCCGTTTCCGTTTAGATATTTGGTGCATGATTGAAAATTGGTGTGTGGGGAATTATAAAATAAAAAAAGGGATTCTAGAAAGATATTCGAGATTTTTTTGTGAAATCTTCAACTTTTTTTCTTTTTTCGTAAAATTTATGAAGATTTGATAGTTTTCAAAAGAAAAAACAAAAACTCTCCATAGAAAAAAAAACCAACTGGTTTCCAAAAATCTATTTTTTCATTTTTTTTGATTTTTTTCATTTTTTTACCGAGCTTTTTTTTTTTTATTCAGCACCATCTTTACACACTGAGCATTGGCCATTGCCGCCGCCCTTTTATACAGGTTTATGTGTCGCCAGAAAATAATCACGATGTTTTATTATAATTTTTAATCAAAAAATAAAAAATAAAAAACAAGGTTTTAGTATTGAGGAGGTGGTTTATTCCAACACTCTTAACTTTCGACTTGTTGGGGTTTTTTTTTTTTTCCTCTTGCTCCTATTAAATTTTAATTTTAATATTCACTCTGAATAAGATTGTATCAGGCGATACATTCCACATTTAAAAAAATATATTTTTCTTTTTAGCTAGTTTTAATAAACACTGTACATAGGAGTAGATATATGATTTTTTAAAAATGTTGGTTCACCATACCCATTCAAAGAAAAATTATTCAATTTATTATTTCACTCTGTTATTTATTTTTTGTAATATTGTAAACAGTCAAAATGCCATAGATTTTACCGCTAGGTGTGAACCTTATATTGGTAACACCCCATGTGATCCATATATTTTTAATAAGAGTAAGTCAACCACATTACATAAAATTTAATCAACTCCTATTTTAACAAAGATGTAAAAACAAAAAAAGATTCTATATATGTTACAGATTCAATGAATCAAGTTTCGATAAACACAACTATTTCTCAGTATTTAGGTATTATGGGGCTTGTACAAGGTTGCGCCGTACCAGATACTTTTAAAGTTGTTTGTAATCAATATTTTCAACCTTGTATAAATGTCACTCTTGATGGAAGTTTTGCTGGTGCCCAACAAAAATATTTAAATATCAGACCTTGCAGAGATCAATGTGTAGCAGGTAATCAAAGATGTGGTCTATCACTTTCTTGTGTAAATAGTTTTAAAGATGATCCAAATATTTTTGAATTTCCTGTTAGTGAGAACACCTACAACTTGAGTCCCTATGGTGGACCAAATCCATTCAATCTAGTTTGTTTAGATACTCATACAATGGTGGCAGGAAACTATCCTTCAACTTACAACGAGTCAGACGCAGGAAGCACTGCTCCAATACCAGATACTTGTACAAATCCACTAATCTACCGAAACACAACCGAGAGAGAAGAAGATATTAAAAAGGGCTATTATTATTTGGGCGCATCAAATTGTCTTTTACCTTGTCCAGTGCCATTTTTCACACACAGAGAGTGGCATCAATTTGAATTGTTGGTTAGTATCACAGGTTGTTTTTCATTTGTTTGTACATTTTTCAATGTGTTTACATATGGAATTTTAAATAGAAACTTTGATAGACATGCCATTGGAATTCTGTTCCTCAGCTTTTCATTATTTATGTGTATGATGGCAGACGTTATTATAGCTTCACAAGGCTTTGAGTTGGCATGCCCAGAACCAGGTAGATATGCACGTCAAGCAGATGGATATTGTACTGCCAATGGTGTTATTTTCCAATATGGCGCTGTATCTACTGTAATGTGGTGGTCAACGATGGCTATTGACCTTTGGATGGTTATAAAGAAGGTTACACCAGGTAAAACTTATGTAAAATACTATATTATAGGTATCAATTGTTTGGCAATCATCTTTACCATTTTACCTTTATTCTGGAAAGGTTATGGTTATGGTTTTGGTGGTGTTGGATGTTGGTTAATTTCAAATGGTTGGCAAAGTAAGTTTTAATCTTTTCATTATTAGTCGGGATCTAAAAAATTCTAACAACACAATTCAATATTAGATGGAGTATTTTGGATTCCACAAACAGTTTGTTTATTTATAGGTACAACATTTATTATATTAATTCTTATTGAAGTATATAAAATTGTTAGAGCTGTTGGTAAAGGTACTAGTAGAGTAATGGAGCTAAATCTTAGACCATTTTTAATTATTTTATTCATTTTTGGAGAGTATCTCTATTTGGTTATCTATCATTTTTGGGTGCAACACAACACTGATAAATTTACACAAAATGTCGTCGACTATGTCGTCTGTTTACAACAATATGGCGAGAATGCTGGTTGCGAAACCAGAACAGTACCCTATAATGCTCAATTTGTCTTTTTATTTTTCCTCAGACTCTTAGGTATTGAAGTATTGATTTTCTATGGCATCAACACACGTACCAAAAAGATTTGGAAAGAGTCATGGTTATTAAACAACAAGTACTTTTTCTACCTCCAAACCAAAATGGAGACCATCACTACATGGAACTCTTCAAAACGATCCAAAGAATTCCCAACAGCACCCTCACATGCTCAATCCTCACAATTTAGTGTTGGTCTTTCCTCTGCCGACGACAACGATCATTTATAATTTAAGAAATAAAAATTTTCAGATTTTGGTTCAAAATCAAGGAAATTTGAAAAAAAATCTGTGTTTTGTTTTTTTTACTTTTTTTTTTTCTTTTTCCCTCTCGCGCAATATATTGTGTGTAGTGGATGAATCATGTATAGACTTGAAAAAGATATTGTTAATAGCATCAGCATAATAGTATAGTTAGAAACAATGAATAGCAGCAATAATAACAATAACAATAATAACAAGAACAATAGATTCAGTAAAATACTATTATTGACACAATTGTTTAAACAACGAAAATGGATATTATCGATTATACTCTTCACGGTCTTTTCATTTATTATGAATAGAAGAGCAATCATAAAGAGAGTATATAAACTTTCTTTTCTACCAAATGCTCTCAAGTTGTTTATCGAACAAAATTTATTATCTTTTCAAGATTACGATAGTTCATCATCACCACGTTGCTCATCATTAGTTACGCCAGGCGCAACAAACTCACCTTTATCATTTTCACCACCTCTACTGGGCGAACAAAAGAACAATGCTAGTTTATTTATTTCAAAAGAAGATCTTTTAAACAACAACAACAACAACAACAGCAACAACAATAATAATGATATCATTGTTGTGCCTAGAGTACCTTTAAACCAATTATTTAAAAAGAAAATTTGTATATCAACTATAGGTGTAACTATCATATTGTTTAACATCATTGTAATCTCTCCAATATATTAATGTATGCATTACTATAGACTATATTTGAAAAAAAGATAAACTATGATCAAATCACAGACAAAAAGGTCAGTGAATTTATATTCAAAGAATCTGAAAAAGATATTTTGGTAAAGTTGGCAAAAGAAGCAGATCTATATTTGATTACAATGGTAGAAAATGAACAAGAAGAAAAACAAGTGGATCAGCTATTAAGTGAATTTGGTATTTATAATTCTGGTTTAAATAAAAATAAGTCTTTATTTTGTTCAACTTCTCAAGGAAAGGGTCATATTTCAAGACATTTGGAAGTTATTTTACATATAGATGGTAAGTAGAGTGGGAATGAATTGATATTTATTATTCATATTAATGTGTAGTTTCATTTTAAATCAATGATAGATGATATTTCAGTATTACAAATGCTTAAACCTTTTGTTAAATATTTAGTTTTAATTGGATCAATAACAACAACAACGAGTACTACTTCTTCTTCGACAACAACAACACCAACAACAACAAGAAATAGTGAATCTGATAAACAAAGAATATCTTCAACTCTATCGATTAGTAATTACTTTTATTATTCTGCTTAAATAATAAATAGAGTGACCATAATAAAATATTTAAATATATACAATCAATTGATAATTTATTTACTTTTTGAATGTGATCTATATCTTGTGGCTTTAATCTCTTGATCTAGATCTTGATCTTGATCTAGTATTACTTTTAGATGTCGTTTCTTTAGATCTATCTTTTTTATCTCTATTACTACTTCTATCTCTACTTCTACTTCTCTCCTTGCTTTTATTTCTATATCTATCTTTGCTTTTACTTCTACTTCTACTTCTACTTCTTTCTTTGCTTTTATTTCTATATCTATCTTTACTTTTATATCTATCCCTACTTCTGCTTGTGTCTCTAGATTTTTTATCTTTCCTTGGTGAAATTGATCGACTGAATGTTGTTTTTGTCTCCTTATATTTATCTATTCTTGGACTTCTACTTCTGCTTCTACTTCTACTTCTACTTGTACTATCATCTCTGCTACTTTTTTTATATTTTCTATCTCTTCTTTTTCTATTTCTACTTCTGCTTCTACTTCTACTATCATCGCTATCACTATCACTATAACTATAATAACTACTCTTTCTTCCTCTTCTTTTTGCTCTCATTAGTCTCTTTCTATCTCTTCTTCTTTTCTTTAATTTCTTTCTTTTCTTTTTAGAATCTAGGTTTACAAACAACATGTTAATAAAAAAGATGTACATGTAAAGAATACAATATACATACCATCATCGCTCGAACTTAATGAAGAATCTTCAGATGATGTACTTGAAACATCCAAACTATTGAAGGTTGTAGTTGTGGTGGTTGTTGTAGTTTCAATGACAATGTCATTATTGCATTGAAAAGTTAAATGCCCAAAACTATTACACTTTTTACAGGAACCTCTAAACTGACTATTATCAACACCAGATAATCTGGCCATAGCCATCAATCCATTGTACTCTGACTCTTGTTGAGGTATTACAGGACCAGCCGTTGAACTTCTCTTGAACGGATCATCTTGAGAAGTTTGTTGTTGTTGTTGCTGTTGTTGATTATCTATTGATTTCCATATATTATGAGTTTTTAGTGACGTATCACTGTACATTCGATTATTGGCTGGTGGTCTCATTCTGTTTTGAATTTATTTTTGTTGTTTGTGCATGCAGAGTGTGTAATTGAACAGGATGGCGAGACAGGGAAAAATCACAACACACGAATTTTGCTCAATTATTTTTTGAAAAATAAAATAAAAATAAAATTCGAAGCGTTTCCCTTCTTTCTGCAAATATGAGCTTTCAAAAAATCGAGAAAAACCTTTTATTTATAAATCTAGATTACTTTGCGCTTTATTATACATTTACTTGAAAACTAAAAGAGCGTTTACTGAGGAGTTTTTCAGTAAACAAAGAACTTCGATCAGTGCACCATTTTGTCCATTCATTTTTAAAATTAATTTATTTTTATTTTTCACTTTTTTTTTTTTGAATTTTTTTTACGGTCCTAACAGTTATTTTTATCCTTGATTAACCACCCCTCCTTACAAAGATTAAATACATCACGCTCCACATAAAAATATAAAAATATATAAACACTATAGTTACTAATTGTTTATTTATCTATTTGTTGTTATATTTACTGTATAACAATATTATTTTTATAAAATTATAAAAAATATTTTTATCTCTATCATCCCAACTACTCTATAGATATTTTGCTTTAACTCATATGCAAAATACAATGTTCTGACAAATAGCCCACTAAAACACCATCTTCCATTTATATATTTAAATACTTTTACCAATTACCATCACACTCAATCACAATCATAATTAGTACTTGTTCAATTAATTAATTAATCAAGTACACTCAACCGATATCTTTTATTTATTTCATTAACTTTCCATCCATAAAAATTAATTGGGTATGTACATTTTCACACCACATTCACAGTTTTTTTTTTTTGTGATCACCCTTTGTAAAATTTCCGATTTCTTTTTTTTTTTCGTTATTTTTTTTATTTTTATGATTTTTTTTTGTGGACCTTCTCGTCCATTTTTGGCTTTGAGATAATCATCTTTGGGGCTTTTTTTTTTTTGCCGTTTCATACTATTTACAAGTTTGTGCACAACTTTTTTTAAAAAACCTCTGATTTAAGTCATCTATTTTTATCAGTACTTTCATACCTTTATTTATTTATTGTTATAATTTATTTAATATATTATTATAACAATATGTGTGTATTGTTGATATATATACACAACTAATAGATAGTAATAATAGTCAAAGTTTTTTTTTTTTCGTAATTATATAAAGGTACATATATAGTTTGATAAATAGTTTCTTTTTATTTTATTTTATTTCTTTCCATTCTATTTTTAATTTTTCACATTTTTTTCCAAACCCCAGAGATAGAGTAACCCATTTATCCCTTACCAGATTGATAATTTTATTTTTTTATATTTTTGTTAGATATAAACTTTACACTCACACACACACACACGTTGTGCACCCAACACCAAAATTTATATGCACACATTTATAAATTAAAAATATTTATGTGTTGTTTGTTGTGTATACATATGCACCACCACACTCACCAATCACCATATTTGAGACATAGGGGATAAATATGTACATAGAGATAGTAATTGAAATCTCTTTATTCAATTTCATTCATTGATCTAATAGGTAACACTGCAACAGTGGGAGTAGAGTAGTATTGTTGTTACTGATTAGAGATAGATAATTAGATAATCATATATTAAATTATTATTATTATTTTTATTTTTCATTATTTTGTCTGTCCTTTGTATGTATGTTGTTTGGTTTGCTTATTTATATGTTTTAAAATTTTATTTTTGTGTGTGTAACATATATATTGTAATACCATACCATAACAAAACAAAAGAAATCGAAATATTTTATATCACATATCACTGTACTATTATAAATCTGTCATACTAATCAATCAATTTATGTATTTTTAAATCAACCCAAGTCAACAGAGACTCATTGAAAAAAACAAAAATACAAAAAAAAAACAAAAAATGGCTTCAGATAATGATCCAAATAACAATAACAGCAATAGTAATAAAAATGAAATTGAATTAGAAAAAATGAATAATAATAATAATAATAATAATAATGACATCAACAACAATAATAATAATACACCAATTCCAGTAAATAATCAAAATCAAAATAAGAAAAGATTATCATTTTCATCACTTGATAAAAATCTACCAAAAACAGCAGCCCACAATGCACATACCTTCCAAGTTTTCGATCAAAAGGATGTGAGAGAGGGTGCCTATCCCAAGCTTTCAATAGACTTGTTTGGAACATCCAAAGAGATTCCACAGTTTTATCATGAAATTAAACAACAAATCGGTGAAAAGAGATCCAATAGACCAGACTCGCCAACTCATTTCCTTTCTACATTACAATCATCCACTACTACTATTCAAAGATACCAGTTCAACTCTTTCAAGGATTACGCTCCACTAAGAGATCTAAACAGTGCCAATGCATCGTCCACCACTCTTCCTGCCATGAAGTTTTTCACACCACCAACCATTCCAACCGCTGGTAATGGTAGTTCTCCATCCTCGTCTACATCTCAAGCATCGGCAGGTGCAACATTGGTAGATGCATCAAAACCCTCTCAACAACCTCTTTCCACAGACATTAATGTCCCCGCTGAAAAGGAAAAAGACAAACCACTTCTCTCCAACAAAGATAAAGAGAAGGCCAAACAAAAGGCATCGGAATACGATGTCGATGAACATGAATTAACTTTACAACAAGTGTCTGATAAATTCACTACTCACATTGATGTCGATGATCCATCAAGATCTAAAGTAAGTGCTCTCGATAAACTATAATAGACAGAATAATTATGTGGCGTATGAACACTAACATAATAACACTACAATAGGGTTTAACTCAATCATTGGCAGTTGAATTATTATCTAGACATGGAAGAAATGTATTGAAGCCACCAAAGGAAACACCATGGTATGTTCAATTGTTTCTCTGTTTTACCAATTTCTTTATGTTGCTTTTACAAGCTGCAGGTGCATTGTGTTTTATTGCCTATGGTTTAGATACCACACAAAGAGTCAATCTTTATCTTGGTTGTGTCTTGTTTGCCATTGTCATATTTACTTGTCTCTTGACATTTTTCCAAGAGAGACAAAGTAGCAATATTATGAAATCCTTTAAAAACCTCTTACCCGCTTCTACTCGTGCTATTCGTGATGGTAATGAAACAAAGATTCCAGTAGAAGAAATTGTCATTGGTGATATCGTAGTGATTAGTCCCGGTGACAAGGTGCCTGCCGATATACGTATCATTACCTGTAATGGTATGAAAGTAGATAACTCTTCACTTACTGGTGAGAGTGAGCCACAAAGTTGTACAGTCACATGTACCGATGACAATCCACTCGAGAGTCACAATCTTGCTTTCTGTGGTACCCTTGTCATGGATGGCTCTGCCCGTGGTGTCGTCATTAGAACCGCAGGAAACACTCTTATCGGTAAAATTGCCGATCTCGCCTCCAACACTGCTAACACTGAGACCACCCTTCAAATCGAAACCAAACGTTTTGTTCATTTTATCGCCGCCCTCGGTATTAGTATGGGTATTTTATTCTTTTGCATTGGTTTTGCCGTCGGTATCAAACCAATCCCCAATCTTATCAATGTATTGGGTTTGATTGTCGCCAATGTACCCGAAGGTCTTCCCTCAACAATCACTGCCTGTCTTACTGTAACCGCCCGTCGTCTCTCAAAGAGAAATGTCTATAGCAAGAAATTGGAATCCATTGAAACCCTCGGTTCCATCACTTTGATTGCCTCTGATAAAACAGGTACTCTCACTCAAAATCGTATGACTGTCTCTCACATGTGGTACGACAACACCATTGTCAAGGCCATCAACGACGGTGGCACAATTGGTAGAGCCATGTTTGACCAAAACTCTCCAACTTGCTCTTCTCTCTTGAAAATTGGTGCCTGTTGTAATCGTTCAGATTTTGATAAACTTCTCGAAGGCAACATGGAGAGACCAGTCGATCAACGTCTTATTCTTGGTGATGCTTCAGAGAGTGCCCTCGTCAGACTCTGTGAAAAGATTGAAGAGATCCACATCACAAGATCAAATAATCCCAAAGTATTTGAAATTCCCTTCAACTCTACCAACAAATGGCAATTGTCCATTCACAAATTGGCCAATGACAACTCTTCCGACAGAGTTCTCTTGATGAAAGGTGCTCCTGAAATCATTTTTGAAAAGTGCTCTAACCTCATGATCAATGGTAAATTGGTTGCCATTGATGAAAAGATTAGATCAGATTTTGTTTTGGCCTACGAAGCACTTGGTAGTATGGGTGAGAGATGTCTTGGTTTTGCTCAAATTATGTTGGACAAAGAAAACACCATTCCTAATGATCTCTACGATGCCCAAACTCTTAATTTCCCAATGACCGGTCTCACCTTTGTCGGTATCTGCTCTCTTTTGGATCCACCCAGAGAAAATGTCCCACACGCCGTCCATCAATGCAAAACTGCTGGTATCAAAGTTATCATGGTCACTGGTGATCATCCAATCACCGCCAAAGCCATTGCTAAAAAGGTCGGTATCATTAGCTCTCCAACTGCCGAAGATATCGCCGCCGAAAGAGGTATTCCTGTTTCCCAAGTCGATGACTCCGAAGTCAAATCTGTCGTCTTGCATGGCCACCAAATTCGTGAACTCACCGATGCCGATTGGGACCGTGTCTTGTCAAAGTCTGAAATTGTTTTTGCTAGAACTTCACCTCAACAAAAATCACAAATTGTCGAGAATGCCCAACGTAGAAAAGAAGTTGTCGCTGTCACTGGTGATGGTGTCAATGATTCACCCGCTCTTAAAAAGGCCGATATTGGTGTTGCTATGGGTATCGTAGGTTCAGATGTAGCTAAAGAAACTGCCGATATTATCCTCTTGGATGATAACTTTGCCAGTATTGTTGCCGGTATTGAAGAAGGTAGAATTATTTTTGATAACCTCAAGAAATCCATTGCCTACACTCTTACCCATGCCGTTCCTGAAATTGCTCCTTTCCTCTTAAACATTGTCTCTGGTATTCCTCTTGCTATCACCTCTTTCCTCATTCTCTGCATTGATTTGGGTACTGAATTGGCACCTGCCATCTCTCTTGCCTATGAAACTGGTGAATGTGATATCATGACTCGTAAGCCTCGTGTTTTGGGCAAGGATCATTTGGTAACAAAGAATCTCTTGTCATACTCTTATCTCCAAGCCGGACCAATCGAAGCCATCATCAGTTTCCTCAACTTTTTCTTGGTCATGGGTTCCTATGGCTTTACCCCAGCCTCATTGGTCGGCACCACAAACACTTATTTCCAAGACGGTGCACCAAACTTTGAAATTGACGGACAATCCTATGACGCCGACTACCAAATCAACGCTCTTCAAGAAGCCCAAACTGCCTACTTTATGACTTTGGTTATGTGTCAATTCTTTAACCTCATCACCAACAAAACTCGTGTTGTACCATTGTGGAGACACGGTATGAGAAATTGGTTTGTAAACATTGGTTTAGTCATTGAAGCTGGTATTTGTGTGTTTATCATCTACACTCCATTTGTTCACACTATTATTAAATCTGCTAGTGTCAGTGGTATCTTTTGGGCATTCCCCTTACCAATGGTATTCCTTTTATTTGGTTGGAACGAACTCAGAAAAAGAATTGCTTTTGATTTTAAATCTGAAGTATCTGAATCCTTAGGATTTTAATAAAAAAATATATCTTCTTTTTTTTTTTTTATAACTAAAGTAAATAACCAATCTTTATTCTTAATCTAAACAACTTATTGTTGAGGTTCAGCTTTTTCTTTGTGATAAAATGATAGTTGACATTCAATATCATCAGAGCAAGAAACAATTTTATGCCATTTTTGAGGTTCAATAAAGGGAGGTTGATTTTCTTTTGTAAAAGTAAATTGCTCCGTTATTTCACCTTTATCTGTAAGGAAAGCAAAATCTAAACTACCCTTGTATATTTCTAATTTTGCCCAAGTTCCTACTTTGGTATTATGCTTACACTTAAATCCATCAGGTACTCTTCCACTCCATAAAGGCATTTTTTTATAACATACTAAATCTTTTTCCATTCTTGATAAAAATCTATTAATAGAGAATCATAATAAATAAACTAATCTTTTGTTGTAAAGAAAAAAACAATGGCTTACTTATTCATTAGAAAGAAAGATAAAATTTCTTTATAACAAAGGATTATTGGGAATGAAAAAATTTTGGGGGTTGTAGTTCACTTACACCCACCACATATATATGATATACAAAAAATAAAAATAAATATAAATTTCTATACAAATATATATTATTATACTATTTATTAACTTTTTTTTTATCTACCAACACGATAATATTTCATCATTTGGACCAACATTACTAAAACGGGTGGAACATCACCTTCAACAATCCATTCACCACCATGACCTGAAGATACTAAAAAGTGACGAGACCAAGTCCAAATATATTGATTTTTAATTGGAAAACTATCAACGATATATTGTTTTTGGTTTGGTTGATATAAAAATTTCAAATAGGGTTCTTTAATCTTTTCTTCACAATACCAAGTCAACCAAACACCATTCCATCTACCTTTACCCAAAGATAATTTAGAGTGAGGAGATGGTACCAATGTGCAGCCATCCCAATGATATTCCAAAAGATCGCCCCAACATTGATTTGTCAATTTTCCATCACAATAAATCCATTCCTCTTCGCCAAATCTAAATGAACCACCTTTGTAATTGGTTTTGTAACCATGAAGATATAGCTCTTTTTGATTCAAATCCATCGTCGACTTGAAATTTGAATTTGATACACCATCAATGGCCAATACCCATTGAGCCAAATCGTCTTGAGATTCACAAGTAAAGGTCATTGTTTTTTTCTTGTTTGAATTTGATGATACAGATGATCCATTGTTATTTGATGATGCAGATAATGATGATGATGAAAATGAATTTGACAAAGATGCTGTTCCCCATTCCTCTATGATTTCATTATTAAAGTCTATATTTGAAAAAAATAATGTAAAACTATTTGATGGTAATCCTTCTTTTTGACTTGAATTAATTTGTATTGAACTTAATTCATTTAATGGTTTTTTAATTAATAATTGATCTTCCTATAATATATTTTTTAATTTATATTAGTAAATTTATAAAATTTCCACTATATATCATGATAATATTACAAACCTTTTCAGAAGAATAAATAAATATTTCAGAATGACTTAGTACAACCCATTTTTGTGAAAATTTTGGACCACCCAATGTTCTATTTTTTCGTTTAGTAAGAAAACCTTTTTTATATATTGTATTATTTATGTGTGGCAATAAACTATTATTTAATCCCATTGTAATTGTCATTTCAAGTGGTATTGCTGGAATTTGTTTTGGTACTGTACCTGTTGATAAAAACTATTATTTAACAAGTATTAATATAAAGTAATAATTATTAATAATAAAAAAAAGTATATTTACTTTTGAAATTGAAGTAATAACTGTATTTAAAATAAAAGCTCTTTTCGGATTTACAGCCTTATTCATCTCCATTTTTAAAAAGAGTACTTGTTTTGCTAATAAAAATGTTTTTCTTTCCATTTCATCCTCCAACATTGAATGAAATTGTACATCACCATCTAATAAGTCATATTCATCATAACCAAAATTGTAATGTTTAAATATTTCGGTGATTACACTGATATCATGTCTAACTTTTGATTTCTTTTCAGTTTTTTCCAAATCTTCTTCTGCGCTGATTTGTGGATTCAATGAAGCTGTTAGATTTGAAATATTTTTGTTCGATACATTTGCACCATTGGTAGAGGACTTGTCATTTAAAGTTTTTTGAGTTGCACTTAATCTAGATAAAATAAATTCAATGTCTTTAATTGAATTAATTTTTGTGCCTTCAATATCATAATCACTTGGTGCTTCCCATGATGTTTCTGAACTTGGTTTTGAAATAATTGTAAATGTTTTATTTGACGATGATGATGCCGATGATGTTGATGAATTTGTTGATGAATTTAATTTTTCGTTACTTTCTGCTGTGGCAACAATATTATTCTTATTGTTGTTATTGGGCATTATAGTTAATGTATTTTGATTACTGCTATTACTATTTAAAGTTGATCCTACTGTATTTGATTTAAATGGTCTAGTGCCAGATCGGGTTAATAATTCTTCAGATTCTGATTGAGGTGATCCTGAAAGAGAGTCAGATAAAGAATCACTAAGTGTTGAATTTGAACGTGAGGGACAACTTGCAGAAATTACTGGGTTAGAATTGGTTGATTTTTTTAGAATAGTTGGTGCATTATCAACTTTAACTGTAACTGAATGATTTATATTTGAACTATTGCTACTATTACTATTATTATTATTAATATTATTGGTAGATGTATTAATTTGATTACTATTATTTTGATTACTATTTGTGGTTGTTGTATGACTATTACTACTGTTGTTGCTATTACTATTTAATTTATTATTATTCATTTGATTAATATAACTATTCATATTTGGAGAACTTGATGATTTAGTTTTGAAAAATGATGACATTAAATTCTTTTTTTTAGATAAAGATTGGGAATTAGTATTAATATCATCAATTACAGCAGCTTGTTGGTTATGTTTATCATTACTGCTGTTAACAGTATGGCTATTTAATTTTTTCATTCTATGATGTATGTGTTGGGATATTAACCAATACGTGTAACGTAATAATAGTGTTTTTTAAAACAATGTGTGGGGTGGATTGGATGGTTTGGTGTTGGTTTTTTAATATTCGCAAAACTTGACAATACAAATCACACAATAAAAAATGTTGGTGTTGGAATTTTTTAAAATTTATCCAAAAAAGTATGATGATGATGATTTCTATGTAATATGTATGTAATAATAAAGATTATATTATATATTAAATTATTATTACTGTTATTACTATTTTGTTTGTTTAATTGGTGTTGTGTGGTAGTATTGTTGTTGTATATTATTAAAATTATATTATATTTTTTATTACTAGTGATTATGATTGATGGTGGTAGTGTGTGGTAATAGGGTGATAAAGTGGTGAGTGGGTATTGTATTTATCTCTTGTAAAATTAATTTAATTTTTAAAGAGGGAAAATCGGAATCAACGATATTAATATTTGATGGTTGTGTGTGAGAGAATTTCTATTTTTTGAATGGAGAGTGTATTTTAAAAAAAAAAAAAAAAAAAAACAAGATACTATTAATAGAGATAGAATTTGAATTGGTAATATATGTTCTAACTACTATTTTTGTTAATTTTGTATATGATTGTGGAGTTGATTATATAAGAGGGTGTGGGGGTTTAAAAGTAATGGTGTGGGTATTGATTCTCTGATTTATAGAGTGATAGATGATTGGGTATCCAATGTATTTGGTTTTTTTTTTTTTTTCCTATTTATATCTATATCAAAGGAAAAACAAAAAAAAATAAAAACATATGTACCTCAAATTTTGAGATAAAAATCTAAAAACAAAAAAAGACTATTTTTAAGAGTAGAGTATAAAAATAAAATCTAAAACTATTTATATTATGTGAGGTGAAGTGAATCGTGTTTTTAGATATGTATTGTTGGGTTTGTTGCTTTCTATTGCTATTACTGTATTTATTTTTGTTGTTTAATTATTCACATGAAAGGAATATGTAATGAATATGTAACAAACGGGTGTTATTGTTATTGTTGTTGTATACCTTCAATCACCCTCGCTCACCCTTCCTTTGAAATTAATGAATAAATAAATTATTGTTGTTATACATAGTTGGAAAAAAAATATACTTTGGTAAAAAGAGTGTGAAATGTGTGTCAAAGTGAGTGTTTGATAAAATTTTCATATGAATGGATGGGATAAAGCACACACTATCCCCCTCTATTATTTCAAATATATATCTAAGGTATGATCTAATTCACACCCACGTAAAACACGTTTTATACATTTACATGCACACCACTAAATCTCTTTTGAATTTATGTAGATTGATAGAATAAAATGTATTTGATTGGATACGATAAACGAAGTACGAATAAAAATGTAATACAACTTAAAATGTCGTCAATCCTTGAAATAGATTGATTGCTAAATATTTGGAAATCAATGCTCTATTGCAATGACTTTCACAGTATGCTGTAGTGTTGGGTGTGTTTTATATTTGTGGAAGACATAAAAAGCCATACTATTAAAAAAAATTTATAATTTATTTATACTTACAACCATTTTTATTTATTTATCTAAATATGTGTATGTATACAACTACAATCAATGAGGGTTTTAAGAAAAATCGGTTGTGATGATGAGTATTATTATTATTGTTATTTTATTATCTATTTAATTTTCGTAAAAAAGTGAGTGATTCAAGGGAATGATTAATTATTGCACATAAAGGTGTTTGTGATGATGATTGATTATTATTATTAATTTTATTCTTATATCACAATTCTATTAATATAATTTTATAAAGAAAAATAAAGTGCACACGAGCCCCTACAATAAAACTCTCTTACTATGAATCAAGTTTGAAAATTTAAAAAAAGTCACATTATAATCATGAACAACCAGACTTCTGACATCTCCGTAGAGTGATGTTTTGTGATCATTTTAGTTCGATTCAGAGATTTGATACAAAAACTAACAATTGTGGACAAGAATACCCCCTCTAGAGGCTGAAAAGAGGTTTTTTTTCATTTTTTTTTATTTATTTTATTTTTTCTTCACGACGAGCCCCCCAAAAGTGATAATGCATAAAAAATAAAAAATAAAAAAAATGCATTTTTAATCAAAAAAATTCATCACGCTCATCAGATATTTTTTTTTTCATTTTTTTCCATATTCACGCCTTTGGGAATCGAAAGGTCATCAATTAAAATAAACGAATTGTACTTTTATAGTAATATGATTTGTTGAGTTTTTTATTTTATAAAAAGATTATTTTTTTTTTTTTTTTTTTCTATTGATTAAACCCTTGATCGCAATCGGTTGGTTAAAGACGATTGGTTAATTGATTGTTGAAGTATAACGTTACCATTAGAGAACAAGGGTTGGTTTTAAATAGAGCAGTATTTAAATAGATTATTTAGCAGCGGTACCATAAGTTGATCTGTTGAAATCGGTGTATGGTCTTTCAATCAACAATACTTCTTCAGACAAGAAGAATCTCCAAATTAAACCGGCAACGATACCACCTGCAATTGGGCCAAACCAGTAGAGATAATGGTAGTGCCATACATCAGAGAAAACAGCTGGACCAAATGAACGAGCTGGATTCAATGAGCCACCAGTGAATGGATTGCAAGTCATGACACCAACAACGACAGCGGTACCAATGGCTAATGGAGCAATACGAGAGATCTTTGGATCCCATTCATTGTAGACAGCAACACCCAAAACTACAAAACAAAGGAAAGAAGTTGCAATCATTTCCATAAAGAAACCTCTAGCAAAAGAGATGTTTGGATTGAGAGTTGTAGCAGAGAGAGTTTTTTCATAGTAACTTGGGAGACAAGCTTTCATCATACCTGCACCGGCCATTGCACCAACACATTGGAAAATAATAAAAGCAATACCATTTAAAAGACCCAATCTACCAGTTACAATGGTAGACACTGTAATGGCAGGATTCAATTGACAACCAGAAATACCAGAAATAAACCAAACTGTTGCAGCAATTGCAAAACCTTGTAAAATTGCAACTAAAATAACTCTAACTGTAGGATCAGAGACATAGGCAGATGCTGTTAATGTTGATCCAGAGATAATGAAAACGATAAATAATGTCCCAAAAAATTCAGACAACAATTGTCTAATGAATAATCTAAATGAGTTTTCTGCTACTCTAATAATAACTTTATTATTATCAGCATTTGTATATGGTGTAAATAAATGTATGAATGGCATTTTCAATGACTATATATAAATATTTTTATGTATTTATATTGATAGTTTCTATTGTTATTAGATCTATAGTTTTTATTATTGATATTATTTAAATATAATCTATGATGTGATCAAAATATATATATTATATTAATGTGTATCGAAATTGGAAAATAAACAATAAATGGAAAAAAAAAACAATGGATATTATTTCGAATGATAGTAGTGTTTATCAATTATCTTTTTTTTCATTCACTGTTTTTACATATTATTTCACAAAACACACACTCTCACACATTTATTGGATATTTTACATCTTTTTTTATCATTATTATCAAAACACACTCAATCACACACACTATATGCACCTTTTTTATTAAATTGTATTATTATTTCCATTTGGTTGTGTGAGTGTGAGTGTGTGTTTTGAGAGTGTACAATAGATTTAGATATATATGCTATCATATATCATTCCCTACTTGATAATTCAATTTACGAAATATGTTTTTTCTTTTTCGTTTTACCACTACCATTTATTTTTACCATGAAAATTCAATAATATGAATATACCCACTACCCCATGAACATTATTGTTATTATTGTGAGGTTAAATGATGTTATAAACACCCTTTTCATTTCTACACTCCCCCACACATTATTTCAATTCCGAATTTGTAGAATGATACAGTAAAAAATGAATAACCCAGTATTGGATATACTACTATACAAAATAAAATAATATATCCTTTTTACTCTGATGAAAAATAGTTTTAAAGATTAATCTAATCAGCATTGTGTATTTCTAAATACAAACAATCTATGAGCGATCAATGAATCGAAGGGGATAATAACAAAAAAAAAAAAAAAATTTTAGAAAAAATTTTCAAAAAAGGCAGACCCTTTATGCACTTCACTCATTTATAGTAATAAAGACAAATATATATAGAAAATGATCACTGATACTCAATTAACTTTATTAGCCAACTCTTTAGGTGCCTTTATTTTCATTTTGATTGTTTTCTATCACTATGTAGCTACACCATCCATTCAATCAGCTCATTCTAAAAAAGATTAAATTCAAACTATAGATGATGATGAGTGTTATGATCCCCGCTTTTTTCTTTTTGGATCAACAGTGATTCGTTTTATAATAAAGGGTAAGCACTTTTGATATGATCACACTTTTTAAAATTGAGATAATGATCTTTTATATTAATCTTTTATATCCTTTTACTCAGAAACTAAATAGCCTCACATATTGCTTATTATTATTCAACACAATCATAATATATCCAACCAAATAATCATACTGCCATCGAAATATCTACTGCGAATTGTACATATTATAGTAATATATAAATAAAATCATCCTCTTTTTTTAAAATAATCATATCCATATCTATATATATCTGTATCTAAATCTACCACAGTTTGTGATTTAATATAATAAGAGTATTGTTTTGTTTTAGAGATTTTATTGAGCTTGTTGTTGTTGTTGCTGTTGTTGTCTGAGTAATGAAATCTTTGTTTGTGCAACTTGAATAATAGTATCTAAATTTGATCTCTTTATATTGATGGCAGATTGAACTTTGTTAATTTGATCAGTGATTAATTGAACTTTTCTATTGGCAAAATCTTGACCTTTATCAATACCCATTTCAACAAAATAACCTGTACCAACATCAACTAAAACTTTTTCATTGGCATTAATAGTACCTGGTAAATATATCTATATCATTATTACAACATGCTAATATTAGTATAGGACTATTAAAAAGAGAGAGAAATGATGCTTATGTGCATGCTATATCAAGATATTTACAGATGAAGTTAATGGTACAAGCATTTCTTTACCATCGGAACCTTTTAAACCGCCCATAGCGTCTTTAGCTTCTAAATATTTATTTGATGCATGTCTAAGTTGACCAATTGATTCTGATAAAGTTTGAATTTCCTATATATGAAACTAGCTGTTAGTTTTTTGATCACTCTCTTTGACTGCACAAATCTATTCAATGTGCTTTGTTGCCGTCGTTGTCGTTGTCGTTGTCGTCGTCGCGTTGTTGTTGTTTAATCATATATGCATACAGCTTCAATTTGCTCCTTGACCATTTGTAATTGATCTAAAGATAAAGTGGCTAAATTAACTTGTTGTGGTGCTGCTTCAGACATTTTAATTAAAAACTATAAATAGATATATATGTACAAAATGTAATCAACAATTAAACAGAGTGTCCTATACAATAGATTGAGTGATGATCCTGTGTCACGTTACTATGGTCAAAAAAAATTAAAAAATTTAAAAAAAAAAAAAAAAAAAAAAAAAACGAAAAAAATTTTCGAGAGGGAAAAACGACGAGTTAATTTGTATATGATATTTGTATATATTAGTACGATACAAAGACTATCATATCATATCAACCAATACATATAAAACATCATGTCGGAAGATAAATCAACAACCACTACAGCATCAGCAGCAGGAGAGGAAAAGAAATCATATAGTTATGTAAAGAAAAAAGATAGAGAGGATTTGGCTATTCCTCAAGGCATCGATCCTTGGAAAGCCATGCCATTGGCTAGAGAAGATGTACCCAGACGTGTACTTTATGACGATAGTTCATTTGCTACACTTTTCCCAAAATATAGAGAAAAATATCTTAAAGAAATGTGGCCATTAGTTGAAAGTGAGTTATCTGATCATGGTATCACTTGTAAATTAGATTTAATTGAAGGTAGTATGACTGTATCTACAACAAAGAAATGTTGGGATCCAGTTGCAATTCTTAAAGCAAGAGATTTAATTAAACTTTTATCACGTTCAGTACCATTTCAACATGTACGTCTTATTACTCGATCTATATCACAATCATAGATATCGCGATATATAAAATACTAACATATCTATCATCTATCAACACACACGTTTAGGCACAAAAAATTATGAAAGATGATTTCAATTGTGATATTATTAAAATTGGTGGATTTGTTAGAAATAAAGAAAGATTTGTAAAGAGAAGACAACGTTTAGTTGGACCAGATGGTAGCACATTAAAGGCTATTGAATTATTAACCAAATGTTATGTTTTAGTTCAAGGCAACACAGTGTCATCAATTGGACCATGGAATGGATTAGTCGCAGTACGTAAAATAGTAGAGGATTGTATGAAAAACATTCATCCAATTTACAATATCAAAGAGTTGATGATTAAAAAAGAATTGGAAAAAGACGAGTCACTAAAGAACGAGAGTTGGGAAAGATTTTTACCACAATTTAAAAAGAAGAATATCAATAAAAAGAAGGCCAAGATTGAAAAGAAAAAGAAAGACAAAGACGCTGCACCCTTTGCTCCAGCTCAATTACCAAGAAAAGAAGATTTGGATATGGAATCTGGTAAATATTTCCTTTCCGAAGAAAAGAAACAAAAGAAAATCAAAGCTGAAAGAGAAGCCAAACACGCTGAATCTGAAGCAAAAAGACAAACTGAAAGACAAAAATATCAAGTGGCTCCAGCTGAAAAACAAAGACCAACCACCACCGACACTACAACCACCACAACCTCTTCAAAATCAATTCAAGATTCACTTAACAATATTAAAAATAATTTAAAAACAAATGTAAGTCAATTGCCTTTATTAATTTATTAAAACTACTCCACAATATACTAACTATTATAATGCTTCCACATTTTATAGAATAAGAGAAAAGAAACAAGTTCAAGTGGAGCTGATTTTGTTTTAACAAAAAAGGCTAAAAAGTAAGAATAAAGATATAATTAATCAATTTTGTTTTTTAAAAGAAAAAAAAAGAACGAGCATTTTATTTTTTTCCATGACAATCACATTGGATGTGTTGATGATTGAGATTTTAAAAAAAATATTTGATAAGGGGTAGGCTTTGGAGAGTTTGGAGACACAAACATGGAAATGAGGAATATATATATATTATGAATTGTGAGGGTGGTTATATTATATATATGTTTGATTTTATGCTATTTATATAAATTAATTTTAAATATTTAAAGTTTTCCTCTTTTTGATGATGATGATTTGGTGGCAGTTGCTGCTTTTGTTGTTGAATTTGTTAAAATCTTTTCTTCCAAACCTCTGATTTGAGCTTTGAGATCAATGATGGTTTTGATGAGTTCAATTTCACCAAAACTCTTAATCTTTGATCTGGCGTGATGAGATTGTATGGAAAGAGAGGACTCAGAGAGAATGGATCTGGACCAGTCGACCATGGCTCTCTTTGTGATGAAATTTATATTTGAAAAAAGTTGGAAACCATTGACGGCTGATAAATGATCTTTAAATGTAATAAAAGCATTTCCAGAACTCTTTTGAGTTGTTGGTGAGTGTGGTTTATATCTTGGTTGGATGAAATTAATTTTGCAAAATTGATCAATATCACCAATACTCTTTCCAGCTACAGCTTGATAATTTTTCTTTAATAATTCTTTTAATTTGTTTTCATCTACATCTTCTGGTAAATTTTTAATTCTAATGGTTTTCAAACAATCGGCTGGTATAGTTTTATATCTAATTCCCTAATGTATTTAAATAGTTATATTAATATACATTTATAAATTCAAATCAGATTATTAACAAACAACAATACAACACTTACACCATAATTCAAACCAAATAAGTTTAATCTCTTAAATGTTGCTTCAATCTTTTTATCAAAGTCTTCAGTCATTTCGTTGGCAGAGAGTTTAATCATAGCAAAACCTGACAAATATTCACCTGCTACTGTATAATCACTTGCTTTTTCCAACTCGACATGCTCAACTTGAAGAAAATCGTTGGATTCAAGCATTGATTGAATGTCTTCTTTTGTCGTGTGAATTGAAATATTTTCAATGACAATGTATACTTTATCTGATTGGTCTGTTGATTCAATGCAACTTTTATAAAAGTCCAATGGTGGGACTCTGTCCATTAAATAGGGTGCTTGAATGTCAACTTCTGAATGGAATCTGTTGAGCAATTTGTTTTCGTAATCTTCTCTGGCAGTTTGGTTATCTGAAACCAAGTTGGTGAGATAGTCACTTTTAAATTCTTCTAAACTCTTAAATTGTATTTTTTGCTTTTGATTTTGATTTTGGAAATCTGGTTCTAAAAATTCAGTACCTGCTACATTTCTGTTGACTCTCTTAGTGTTGTATTTGTTGTTATCGTGTGAATTATAATTAA
This sequence comes from Polysphondylium violaceum, assembly GCA_000277445.1. NCBI lineage: Eukaryota > Evosea > Eumycetozoa > Dictyosteliales > Dictyosteliaceae > Polysphondylium > Polysphondylium violaceum. The sequence continues at coordinate 9,877 of AJWJ01000122.1, read as the reverse complement.
AGTAGTTTCCACTTGGTAAAAAAGTATTTTGAGTTCCATAGAAATCTGTTAAACCTTGATTTGGATCCATTGGCTCGTTTGAGTATACTGGTGTAGTCAATGGATTGATTTTATTACTATTATTTGAATCTGGGAAATATTTTGAAAGAATTTCATCTATGATCATATTAAATGGTTGTGGATGTATAATTAATATTTTATTCGTTTCGTTTTTTTTTTTTCTTTTTTTTTTGTTTTTCTTTTGATTTCCTCGTCCTTGCTGTAATATTGATATTGCTTATTACTCACCTGTTCTACTTGTAGCAGCATTTTGATATCCACCTGAACAAAATGCTCTGTACATGTGTTGGGAAGATTTACAATAAACAACCGATTGAAAAGCTTTTGATGACAACATCTCTATTTATATATATGCTCTATTCGTTGAAAACCCCTGTCTTTGTACTATCACAAAATACTACAATTCAATTATATACAAATCAGCAAATACTATGAATATATAAACAATATATTATTTCTTTGATCAATGAAAGTGTGGGAAAACTTTTAAAAAAACTCACGCTTGAGCCTCCCACCATTTATTTTTTTTCGTTTTTTTTTAAATTTTTAATTTTTTTAATTTTTTTTTTTTTTCGATTATTTGCAAATTTTGGAATTGATAACGCGGAGAGAGAATAATGGAGTATAGATTATCTATTTTGGTCCCAATTCATTATTATGATAATATACAAATAAGATGATATAAAATATATTCCACTTTTACTTTTCATTTTTTCATAAATCATTTTATCATCAAATATTAGTAAAAAAGACTTGAAGTTAACTCGGATAAGCGATAACTACACCAGCATATACTTGAACTTATAGGGTGACCATTTTTTTCTTTTTATCCACTAAATAAGCTATATAGAAATATCCAAAACATTTAAAATATTATGTCACCCTTTATCTGTTTTTTGTTATTTATTTTTTATTCGAAATGAAAAGTTAATTTTAAATATAAAATTTAAACATGAATCAAAAAAGTATCTAAATTTGCAGTGAAACGTCATTTTAAACAGAAATTTAAAGTTTCATTCAAAATTAGTCATATATGATTTAAATTTCAGATATTCTCCATTCACCTTCCTTCATTCTCTGTATCCGAGTAAAGATTATGGCACTATGCTAATTTTTTTTTGATTTTTCAGTTTTTTTTTTTTTGTTTTTTTTTTTTTTTTTTTTTTTAAAACTAAAATAAATAAGTTTTTTTTATCCGCTTCTTCACACGTATCAAATCTAGATGTTGAGTAGTTTAAAAAGTACATTAAGTAATAGAAATTCATTAGTGTCAATTTTAAAAACTAGTATCAGTAGTAGTAATAGTAATAGAACATTGTTATTTAGTAATAATAGTAATAGTAATAATATATATATAAAAAGACATAAAATGACAGATCAAAAAGTTGAAAAGGTTGTTATCATTGGTTCAGGTCCAGCCGGTCACACTGCCGGTATCTATGCTGGTAGAGCTAGATTAAACCCACTTATGTATGAAGGTTTTATGGCTGGTGGTGTTGCCGCCGGTGGTCAATTGACTACCACTACTGAGATTGAAAATTTCCCAGGGTATGTATCACTATCGTCATCATCGTAGGAGAATAGAGTTGGATTTGAGTTTGAATCAAATCATATCAAGATCAATATATTAATACAATACATTAGTTTTCCAGGAGATATTTCAGGTACACAATTGATGGACAATATGAGAGAACAAAGTATTAAATGTGGAACTAGAATTGAAACACAAACCATTGAAAAAGTAGATTTCTCTGCCAGACCATTTAAATTATATCCCGAGGGAGAGACCCAACCAATCTTGACACAATCTGTCATTATTGCCACAGGTGCCACCGCCAAAAAGATGGGTGTCCCAGGAGAAGAAAAGTTTTGGAGCAAGGGTGTCTCTGCATGTGCCGTTTGCGATGGTGCACTTCCAATCTACAGAAACAAACATTTAATCGTCGTCGGTGGTGGTGATACCGCTGCTGAAGAAGCCACCTTTTTAACTCACTTTGCCTCCAAGGTCACCATGTTGGTGCGTCGTAATGTCATGCGTGCCTCTAAAGCCATGCAAGATAAAGTCAAAAACAACGCAAAGATCACTGTCTTGTGGAACACTGAATTGATTGAAATCAAAGGCGATGACAGAGTCTCTGCCGTCACCATCAAACACAACAACCAAGGCGACAAGCTCGAAGACATTGATGCCCAAGGTCTCTTTTACGCCATTGGTCACACCCCAAACACTGCCTTTTTAGATGGTCAACTCACTGTCGACGAAACTGGCTACATTATCACTGAGCCACGTACCACCCAAACCAGTGTTGTCGGTGTTTTTGCCTGTGGTGATGTTCAAGATAAAATCTACAGACAAGCTATCACTGCTGCTGGTTCTGGTTGTATGGCTGCTTTGGAGGCTGAACGTTTCTTATCTGAATAAATAAATAACCCCATACAACAAAACAAATAATAAAAAAAAATTTAAAAACTTTATTTACTTCTATTTTCCTTCCTGATGAGTGTTGGTTATATGTGTATGTTAATTTAAAATTTGTGAAATTTCATGTTTGGTTCTGGAAATATACAATGGGTAGATATTGTTAGAAGAGGGGTGGGTGTGTTCTTGACATAGTGAGAAAACTCACCACACACTTGATTTGTATAATTTTTAAATTTATTTTTTTTTTATTTTTTTCCAAAAATATTTACATTTTATCTTCTTTTTTTTTGTTTTTTTTTTTTTAAAAATTTTAAATTCTTAAACTTATCCAACTTATTTGATTAAGCTATAAATCTACCTATCTACTCTATCTATAATCTATTATTTTTTTCAAATCAATAAAAAGAGTAGCAACAGATAATAGTATAGTGGTATAGTAGAGTAGTAGAGAGATACAAAAGTAATAATAAAATGTCAACAACACCAACCCTTCCTACAACTACACCTATTGTATCAGAGATACCTAGTAGTATTTTTATCGTTAGCAATGGAGTAACGAAAAAGTTTCCACCAAACTATGTAAAATTTTCTAAAATGGTTCAACTCAAAGTACTAGAAGCACCTAAAGGTCATCCTAGATTAAATATATATCTTCCTCTTAATCAAGTAGAATTGGAATTTGTACTTTTATTTTTAGAAAGTTTACATAAAATTATTAGAAATGCAATTACAAATAGTACTACCAATAATATTCACAATAGTAGTAATAATAATAGTAGTAACAACATTAATAGTAATAATAATAATAAAAGCAAAAATAATAACACAAATGTAGCTCATTATTCAAATGAAAAGTATAGATGGTTAAATAGCTACAAGTTGGATAAAGTTACCAAAGGAGAACTTTATAAAAGTATTTCACTAAGAGGACAAGGTCTTTTAATTCCTAGACTTATAATGGCAGCAGATTCATTTGATATTATCGATAACTATTTAGTACGTGCAATTAGAAATAACTTGGAATCTTATCTTTCAAATTGTCAAAGTCAAATTGATGCTAGTTCTCATTTTGGTTTTATTTCTCAAGAATTTCAATTTACAGATTTAGAATTGGAGAAAATTGAAAGAGAAAAACATTTTGGAATGTATCCTCTTCGTGATATTGCTACAGAACAATCTTTTCTTTATAATTCATATGCAGATAGAAAATCCTTCGAAAAAGCAATGGCAAAGTTAAAAGTTAATAATAATAATACTAATAGTAGTAAAAGTGTAAATAAAAATAAAAATCAAAAGAAACAAAAAAAACCAAAAGAAAATAAACAAAAAGAGGATCAAGACGAAGAAGAATTAAAAGAGGAAGAAGAAGAAGAGCAAGAGGAAAATGAACACGTGGAGGAAGAGGAAGAGGAAGAGGAAGAAGAAGCTGAAGAAAAAGATGATGATTTTGAATCAACAATTTATGATATTGTAGACGAAGTCTTACCTAGAAGACCAGAAGTACCTATGCATGATTCCAAAAGATGCCAAAATAGTAGTTGTCATGTTGATTTTACTACTTTAAATAGAAAACATCATTGTAGAAATTGTGGTATGTATTATTATTATTTTAATATTTATTATTATCAATACTAATAATTATAATAATAATAATTTAGGTAAAATTTATTGTTCTAAATGTTCAAGTTTATATGTTGAAAATTCAGAGTTACCAAAATTAATGTATTATAATCATTATGATTGGTTTGGTAAAGAGAGAAGAGTTTGTAAATCATGCTTCGAAACTATACGTTTACCAACAGATTGTCATGACACTATTAAAGCATTAAAACTCTTGGCCCTAAGATTTGATATGTTGCGTAGATTTTCTTGTGTTTGTCCACTATGGAGAAAGTCATCGATTCTGTATCTTTCAGAGGTTAGATTTATTCAATATAAATTCCCAACACATTCATTTTCAGATTTTGAAAGAAAAGTTCTGTGGAGAAATAGAGAATCATTTACAGGCCATTCATTATGGTTGTTAAAGCTATTAATATCAATTGATTACAATGAAATCTCTTTGGAAAAGTGTAAAAAAGTACTCAGTTGTATAGAGCCAGATTCTAAAAAGAATTGTGCCTGTTATTTATTAATGTGTTCTGGTGGTTGTAGACCAACAATATCCCCATTAAACGTTATTCCACTATTGGATAAAAATGTAAAAAGCTTAGAAATTAGAGCATATGCTGTTGATATTTTAAAACAATTGGATTCAATTTTATTTGTTTTACCTCAATTAGTATTTTTATTAAGGTAATTATAATCTTCACAAACAATAATAACCATATTATATATATATTAATTAGTATTTTTTAAGATATGAACCATTAGATCACCAATTATTATTAGAATTTTTAATATCTAAAGCATTAAGTAGTAAAGAATTGGCCTATTCATTTTTATGGGAATTGAAAAACAATCAAAAAAGTATAGGCTATGCCAATAGATACGAACAAATTAGATTTAAATTAATTTCAGCATTGTCATGCAATGATTCGGAAATTATTGAATCATTTTCCAATGGATTTGAATTGGTTCACATCTTGCAACAACATCCAGTTTCAAACACACCAAATATGGAACATCTTGTAAAGTTGAAATCTTTAGAGAAGTCAAAATTAATCTTTCCAGTGAATCCAGTGTATCGTATTTTAAGATTTGATATAGATACAGCAGAAATTATCGATAGTGCCACTAAACCAATTAAGCTCAAATGTCTTTGTGAACACTCTGAGCAAGAGAATCACAAAGTTTTTACTTTGATGTTGAAAAAAGATGATCTTAGAAATGATCAAGTCATTATGAACATTGTTGGCATTATGGATGAAATGGTCAGCCAAAAAATGGGCGAAGGATTTCCAAAAGCTGTCACTTATCGTGTTCAACCAACCGGAGAAGATTTTGGTTTCATAGAAATTGTAGAGAATAGTAAAACATTGGCAACCATTTACAAAGATCATCCATGCGGCGTAATGAGCTCCTTTAGTGATCCAACAGGAAGAGATAGACATACATTTATCAACAAAGTGGATCTATTCAACACCACCTTAGCCACCTGGATCGTCTTTACACATCTTTTAGGTGTCGGCGATAGACATCATGGAAACGTAATGATCACTGAAGATGGAAAATTGTTTCACATAGACTATGGTTTCATTTTGGGCAAAGAGCCAAAACCAACACCAAATTTCATTAGAAACGACAAGAATTTCGAACATTTGTTTTTCAATTCCGAAGCAAACAAAAAACATTTCCGAGATCTATGCGTTGAATTGTTTTTACATCTTAGAAGAGAATCTAATCTCTTTTTATACCATTTACTCTTCCTCACTAGATTTGAACCAAATCTAAACAATCGTTTCAATGAAAAGTATATTGAAGAAGAGGTTGCCAGTAGATTCGTTCCTGGTCTTTCTGATGCTGAAGCTGCTGAACACTTTTTATATATCATTGAACAAAATACCTTTAGACCAATCATTGACTTTTTCAATAAGAATAGAAACATGTTGCAAAATTTAACTGATAAAATTTCAAGCTCTTGTGGTTATCTTCAAGATTATCTGACAAAGCTTCCAAGTTTATGGGGTCCTGCACAAACTCCTTCTGATTTACAAGATCCTTCTTATCATAATCATGGTGATGATTTTTAAAAAAGAGATCTTTTTTTCTATATAGTTCATCAATATTAATTTATTAATTTATTAAATAAAAAAACTCAAAACATTGTACAAATTTAAATAATAAAATCTCAATAATTATAGATCTATACGAATATAAAAAAAAGAAAAGGAAAAAAGATAAATATAATCTATAAATAAAAATTAAATATATTTTATAATATTACAACTATTACAGTGACATTATCTTTACAGCTTGATGATTGAACTGCAGATTCAAGTAAATAAGATGCCATTTCTACACTTCCTTGATCAAATTTCTCCAATGCTTTATCAATAGCCTCTTGACCATTAAAAATGTCCCAAAGCTAAAGTTTTTTAAATAAGTTAATAAATAAATAGGTAAATTAATAAATAGATAATAGTAATACTTACACCATCAGAAGCAATTACAACAAATTTATCTTGATCATTTAATAGAATTGGAGTTGATATATGAGGAATAGCAATCATACCTAAATCTTGTTCTTTAATAAAATGATTACCAAAAGAACGACTCACAGCTACACCGTTAATTCTAGTTTGATGTTCGCCTACTTGGATACCAGAATCAATCATTCTTTGTTTTTCAGATGGATCACTAGCCTTGTGATCAAAAGTTAATTCAACCGCTTTGGTACCACGACAAACAAAAGCAGAGGAATCACCTAGATTACCAGTTTGAAGATATCTTTCATTCATTTCATTCTTCCAAACTATGGAAACAGTAGCTGTACAACCTTCATATTCATGATTTTTCATTTGAGTGTCTACAGTTTCAAAAGTTGAATTTAAAACCACACTCATATCCTGTAGAGATTGGTATCCACCGCCCATTAGCTGTGAAAACTCTTTGGGGAATAGCTTGGATGCAGATTCAGCTGCCCATTTGCCGGCATGACCATCAAATACACCAAATAGGGCGACATTTGGATTGTTTTCAAATGGATAGAAACCAAATGAGACATCTTCCATCATATCTGTGGCACCAGGTGCTGGTTTCTTTTTAGCTCTTCTTAGACCAATTTTGTTTTCTGCATCTTTGATAGAGTATTCTTTAATACATTTTGTTGGTAGTATAGCATGTTGTTCTTGTAATTGTTGTTGTTTATTAATCGAATCTAATAAATCTAAATTTTGATTCATTTCATTTGAACTAATACTACTGCTACTGCTACTACTGCTGCTACTATTATTTGTGGTGTTACTAATATTACTATCATCAACTGAATTGGTACCAAAATGAGTGGTAAAGGTATTTTCATTATTCAAAAGATCAGATAGAGATGGCTCTTTGGTGGGTGGTTGATGGTGATCTCTTGGTGATTTTTGTATATGACTGATAGTTTCATCTGATTTCTTTAATTTTTCTTCATCATCAAAATTAAAAGAAAACTTTGGTGGAGAAAGAGGAGTATCATCTTTTTGTTGTAGTTGTTGTTGTTTATGTAATTGTTGTTGTAATTGTTGTTGTTGTTCAACTGGTAAATCAATTGGATTAAAGAATTCTGTATTCAAGTGTTTGTTTATACCTTTTTGTGCCTTGTTTATAATTTTTGTAGATTCATTCTTTACCTTTTTAAATATATTCTTAAACTTTGGAGTTTCCAAAGATGATGAGGGAGTATAGTCTTCATCAGAAGAATCTTTAATAAAAGAAGATGAGGGTGAAGTAGAAGAAGCAAATGAATTGTGTGGAGTGTTGGGATTTGTTGCACCTGTAGATTTAATTGGTATTGGAATTGATGATGTGGTGATAATATTATTTGATGATGACGATGGAGAGGATGATAATGGTGTGTCCTTGCCGCCATTGCTATTACTACTACCATTAATACTATTTCTTTTTTCCTTTTCTTGGTATTTTAGTATCTGTGAATCTAGTTTTAATATTTTCTTTTGTTTTTCGTCGACTTCCTTTTTCAAGAGAGAGAGTTGGTCTTTGAGCTCTTGTATTTTCTTGAGGGATACCTTTTCATTCTCCAAGTAGTCTTTGATGCTTTTCTCATTGTTTGCTAGACGAGTGAGAAGCTTTTGTTCACTGTTGTAGATGGTGTCTCTTTCTTTGGTGATCTCTGTGCATCTTTGTTTTTGATTCTCGAGTGTGGATGAAAGTTTAAAGATTGTGTTGTTGAGATCGAGTATCTGATTGTCATTGTTTTTCAACACTTCCTTGAGGTCACGTACTTGTGCGGCCAATTGGTTATTTTCATTAAAGGATTTAAGTTTTTCTTCTTTGGATTTCTCAATGCTACACTTTAAATCTTTTAAATCTCTGATGGCGTCGGTGAGTGATGATTTTAATGATTCATTTTCTGTTTTGTCAACCTTGCTTTGTTGTTGTAATGCAGTGATAATTTTATGAAATTCCATATTACTATGGTTATTATGATCGTCATTGGGACTAGTCGGAGTTGATGAAGAAGGCGATGTTAATGGCGATGATTGATTGTTTGAGTGAGCTGTTGATTGAACGATACCATTGCTATTGTGACTGTTGATGAAATAGTGTTTGTTTTGATATAAAAAGGTAGCAATGATAAACAATAGGATACTGTTAAATGTATTTTGAATAAATTCACCAAATTCGTTGGATGTCATCAACGATAAAAATAATATAGAAAATATTATTATGAATTTAATGTCTTTTGTCATCATTTTTGTTGTTATATATATTTATAATAAATATTATAATGTTGTATTGTTATACATATAATGAATGGTGTTTTCTTTTTTTTTCTTTTTTATATTTTTTATATTTTTGCTATTTAGTGTAAAAGAGAAGGGAAGGGATGAAATTGATTGTGTGTGAAAAAGAATAAATTGAAAGATAAAAACACAATACTATATGCGTGAAAAAATTTTCAAATAACTACATTGAAAATACAATAAAAAAAACAAAAATAGTTTTTTAGAAAAAAAAAAAAACCCACGAAAATCTCTTTTTTTTTTTTCCCCTAACAACAAAAAAAAAGTGATGGATATGATGGGATTTATTGACAATGGTATTTGAATATCATATGATTACTTATATTTTAATAATGCATTGTTAGTTTCAACAACATCATCAAATTCATAACAAACGCCATTAATGTTTTGGTATTTCTCATGTCCTTTACCGGCTATAACTACAATGTCGCCCTCTTTGGCATGTTGCACTGAATGTTGGATGGCATCTCTACGGTTATGGAGTTCCAACACTTTTGCAGTGTATTTTGAAAAATTAATACCAGTTTTCATATCCAATACAATATGTTCAATACTTTCTGATCTTGGATCGTCAGATGTTATAATCACATGATCTGCATTTTCCAATGCTGCCATTGTCATTAATGGACGTTTAGTTTTATCTCTATCACCACCACAGCCAAACACCACCCAAAGTTCATGATTATTTGATAAAACTTGTTTTAATGTACTCAGTACTTTAATCAATGCATCAGGTGTATGTGCAAAGTCTACAACAAATAAACGATTATTATCTTTAATCATTTGCATTCGACCAGGTGCATTTTCTAGTTTTGGGACTGATGGAATTAAATCCATTAAATTAAAACCACAATACTCTGCGGCTATCAAACTAGCCATAAGATTCTCGATATTGAATTTACCAACCAAAGGACTATTGACAAAATATTGACCTGTTGGTGTATTAAATGTAAAGCTGGAACCATTGATATTTAAATTTAAATCTGTT
>AJWJ01000121.1:0-50226 GCA_000277445.1 Polysphondylium violaceum | reverse complement strand
TTCACATTTCAATTTCCCAAGTGAGTTTTTTTTGAAACTTTTTTTAATTTATTTTGATTTCAAATTATCTGTGAGAAACAAAAGTGGTAGAAATACACATGGAATGCAAACAACAATAACAACAACGACAACAATAATAATCAAGCAGATAAATCATTCACTTTAATATAGAGTATTGGGGTTATATAGTATCTTTACTACTATATTGCTTTCAATACTATATTTCTATACTATCTCAACACAACAACAAGAGATAATAAAGAACACCAAAATAACAATAATAATAATAATAATAGTATAAATAGCAAGCAAGCAAACAAACAAACACATATATATAATGCTCTATATACCAATACCTGTATATGTGACACTGAGTGTTTTAGCTCTATCAGCGTGTATTACAAATATACTAGTTAATCCAAATATAAATGATTTTCATACAGCAGTTAAAGAATTACTAAGTAATCATGGTAATCTAGCAATCGTTATCAATACAATATTTACTCTACTCATTCTATTTGGAAAACTTATACAATATATATTCTTTGGACAATTGAGAGATATTGAATCAAGAGTATTTATCATCATCATCATTATTATTACTATTATTATTTATAGCATGCTTTATTATTAACACTCTATTTTAACTACTGCCAACAAAAGAATTTAAATGATAGATTAATGACATATGTTATTTCCAAACTAATTTTTATATTTGCTGCTAAAGAACCCGAATTGGGTCCTCTTTTAGTTTGGGGTTTTTGGTTTTCAATTTTATGTTGTTTGAAATTATTCTCTCTTTTATCAAGAGACAGATTTGAATATGTATGTTTTATATAGTATATGGATGGTAATAATAGAATTAATACTAATATATACCATATATAGTTAAATACATTTTTACCAAATACACATGCAAAAATTCATTTTAAATTACTATTGTTATTAGTTGGTATATTGTCTGCCAATCTATTATGGTTTTATTTTAGTATTTTAGTTTTCTTTAATGAAGGTGTATCAAATTTAATGTTGTTAAATTTTGAAGTAACTATTATTATTATTATTATTATAAATTAATGATATGGATATAATAGAGATTATATTAACAAACAACCTTTATTATTGTAGTGTTTTACAATATTTTTTGAAACAATTCAAACATTAATTAAATATTCTATACATTTATTTGATATGTCATCAGAGGGAGTATGGGATAAAAGAGGTCAATATATCTATTATACAGAGTTTTCAACAGATAGTATTATTTTAGCAGGTACATGTGCACATTTAATACACATTGTTATTATACAGGGTTTTACACCTACACTCTTACATATTGTATTGTTGTGTTATTTCAAGATGGTGTTTACAAATTTAAATAGAAAGATAGCTGCTTATAGAAACTATTGCAAATTAACTTCCACAATGGATAATTGGTACTTGGGTGTATCTCAAAAGGATTTGGATAACTTTCATGATGATTGTGCTATCTGTAGAGAAAAAGTGACTCTCACTGCAAAGAAATTGCCTTGTGCTCATATATTTCATCAGTATGTATTATTAGTATATATATGAATATGTATGAAACTTATATTAATATATAATAATTAGTTCGTGTTTAAGAGCTTGGCTAGAACAACATCACTCATGTCCAACTTGTAGAAGATCATTGTTTGATGATCAAAATCAAAGCGGAACACCTTTGGCTACTACACCTGTACATACTGCTATAAATGCAACATCATCTTTAGTAAATAATAATGGTAATAGTAATGGTAATAGCAATAATACTACAACAACAACAACAACAACCGCCATCACATCTAGAACATCCAGATCATCATCATCTGCATCATCAACATCAAGATTGACTCAGTCTCAAATTAATAATCTTCAAAATAATGCAAACCATATTCACAGTTTATTTGAACATATACCAATCGAGTTGATTCAAGCTGATCTTTTAATTACAAACAATGTAAATAGAACCATTGAAAATATATTGGATGGTAAAGTAAAGGATTTAGGTCAAGGGTATCAACAAGTAAAGGATCAACAAGACGAGAGTGATGTTAATTCACCAGGTGTTGTAAGAATTCCACCACCTGCTTCTTTAGAGCATGATTCAATAGATATTAAAACAGCAACAACAACAAACGATATCACAGGATCATCAAGTAATAACAATTCATCATCATCATTAGAATCACCGAATAGATATGATAAGGAGACTGATATTAGTATCAGTAGAAAAGATGACCAATCAAATATTTCAGAATCTATTGAATCAAAATTAAACATTGTTCATCATGTTACAGATGACGATGGCGGTGGTGGTCCATCAACTAGCATTAATAGTAATAGCAATAGTAATGGTAATGGAAAGAGTAATAATAATAATAATGAATGTAATGGTAAACCAAATATGACTATGAAAAATGTCGACAAATTTGCAGATTCCTTTAAAAATACATCTGAAGAAAGGTATATGAGTTTACAACAGAGAAAGAAATCAATGTTGGAAGCTTCAAGGAAACAGTATTTGGATTCACTATAGATATTATTGGCGATACCTCAGTATCTCTATACATTTTTTCATTTACCAAAGTGAAGTGTACATATATAACTTTGAGTCGAGGTCAAAGAGAGATAATATGGATTTGATAGAGTGGATAGATTAGTGTCATGTTTATGAAAAAAAAGATTTTCAAGTTGAAACCTTTTATAATAAATCATTCAATAAATAAATCCACACAACTTTATTTTCTCCCAAATATGTAGATTTACAGTTTCTTCCACCTCACTAAAAATCATTTTCAAAAAAAGTTGCCCACCATCAACACACAAAAAAATCCCGCGCACTTTTTAAAATTTTTTCAACCGTTGAAGTTTTTTAATTTGTGATTTTTTTCCAACATCACCAACAACTCTTGAAATTTTTTTTTTCTTTATCAGTATCTCTTCAGTAGTATATTATTTGTTGATTAATCGTTAATTCTATTTGTCATCATTTGGTCCTACCTTTTGTTTTATATTTATTTTCATTTGACTTTTGTTTTTATTTTATTTATATTGTATATATCTATATCCATCCACACTAGTGTAAACCATGTTTTCCAATAAAGAAAACAGTACTAGTACAGTTGGTGCTAAAAATTATCATCATCAACAACAGCAACAACAAGCTACCAGTAGTTTTAAAGCACCACAAAGAGTTCTTAAACCTGTAAATAATAATAATAATAGTAACAATATTCCATCAACTGCTTCTGTTAAACCATCAACAACAGCAACTACCACCACCATAGCAACAACAACAACATCAACAGCAGCACCATCATCTGATAAATCTAAAGAGTAATTATTGTTTATAATATTATAATATCATTTTAAATATTGAATTATTAACAATTTAATAGAAAAAAGAGATGGGTTATTGATGATTTTGATATAGGAAAGCCACTTGGCAAAGGTAAATTTGGAAATGTATATCTTGCAAAAAGAAAAAAAAGAGTCAATTTATTGTTGCCCTAAAGGTATTGTTTAAAACTCAACTTCAAACTCATCATATAGAACATCAATTAAGAAGAGAAATTGAAATTCAATCTCATCTTAGGTAAATATATCATATGATATTGATAGAGGATATAATCTCATTAATCTATTTATTTTCATATATATGTATAGACATCCAAATATTTTAAGATTGTATGGTTATTTTTATGATGAAAAGAGAGTATTCTTGATTATCGAATTTGCCAAAGGTGGAGAGTGCTTTAAAGAGTTGCAAAAAGTTAGAAGATTTACTGAAGAATATGCTGCTACTGTAAGATTGGATTACCATAATAATCAATATAATATATACTAATCAATCTCTTTACATACAGTATTCATTACAAATTGCAGATGCATTAAGATATTGTCACTCCAAACATGTTATTCATCGTGATATTAAACCAGAGAATCTTTTAATTGGTATTAATGTAAGTATATTGATTGTACAATGTTTGCCATTCATTTTCTTAACAAAACAACGCAATAATAGGGTGAGATTAAGATTGCAGATTTTGGATGGTCAGTTCATGCACCCAACTCAAAGAGAAGTACTTTTTGTGGAACATTAGAATACCTTCCACCTGAAGTTGTTCAAAGTAAAGATTATGATCAAACTGTTGATGTGTGGAGTTTGGGTATTTTAATTTATGAATTTCTATATGGTTCATCTCCATTCAATTCTGAAAAAGAACAAGACATCTTATCAAAAATCAAAGACAATCATTATGAATTCCCTTCAGACGTTTATGTTAGTGATGAGGCAAAAGATTTAATTTCAAGAGTATGTATTATTAGAATGTGTAGGATTATGATGTTTTTGTTTATTTGTTTGTTTGTAGTCGACTTGATTATCATTTTATTATGATAAATAATGGTTGAGTTTAATATAATAATGTACTTGTTTGTGTCTTTTTTTTTATGTCAATGTGCATGCGTAGATTCCTCAAACTTATTGGGGTGTTTATTTAAAAAGATGATGAAATCAAAATGGGCAAAGTGCTATTTTTGTCTTTTTTTTTTTTGGTAAAATGGTGCCCGTTTTTTTTCTCACAAATTTACAAAACATTATCATATCAATATGAAAAACCATTTCTATAATTAATGGAAATTACAATTTTTATGTCCACGATTAAAATAAGAAATGGGTTTTTTGTTGTTTGTCTGCTATACAAACATTCCTAAACAGTTCATTGTGTGTTTTGTTTGTTCGACTCATTTTTGTTTCACCCCAATGTTTGACATTTGTTTGACACATCCACAATTACAATAATAGTTTATAAACCCTCCCTCTTTTTCCAATCTCGCATATCTCTATATTGTTTTGTACAATACCTCACCACATCATTTGTGTTGTGTTGTATGTGTTTGTGTGGTGTGTGTCTATTCAACAACCAATGAAGAATGATATTAACTTTTTCCCTACCCCCTACCTGAAACATTAAGCTTTTAAATTCAGATCCATACCAAAGAATTTCCTTGGAGGAAACTATCAATCACCCATGGATAAAACGTTTTGCACACAAATACGCATTGGAACGTAAGTATAAACCCAAACTCACACTCACACACCACTCACATGTTTCAAAATTAATTTTGGACCATCATAGAATAGTTGATAGATAAATCGACAATCGTCGATATAGTATGAGGGTTTCAAATTTTTTTGTGCTTTTTCAATCAACACTCTTTATCTTTTTAATCATTTCAGATATTTAATGTTGATGATATGAATTACTAATTTTACATCCAAATATATAGCCACTAAATTAAACATGCCGATCCCCTCTCAATCAATGTACTAAGGGCATGCATATACAAATAAACATACGCACACACGCTACGTTCGAGTCCTCGAATTATTTGTAAAGTTTACATAAAACACCCCCACCTGTCCTTTTTTTCATATCAACTGTAGGCATAGTAATTACTTGTAATCAAACAAATAAACGGTAACATTTTCACACACAAAACACACTAAAAATACCAACAAAACATTTTTTTTTTTTAAAAAAAGCACACACCAACCCTTTACCCCCACATATTTTGATGAACTATTTTTATAAAAGTCATATTTTTAGAAGCAACAAATTGATTCATAGAATTAGGTGAGTGAGATTTATTCAACTTTACACCATCGAAGATTGTGCTATTTATCTTTTTACTAATCCAAACACCACACTTCCCACACCCTCATCTTTCAACTACAAGACCCTTGAAATATTTGTTATTTTTTTTTTTTTTTTTTAAAGATTTTTCGAGAGATATCCAAGATACATAAAGCCATACCAATCACAAAAGTGAATGCCATTTTAAATTAAAAATAGATTAATAATTCACTCACATACAATTATTATTTGTTTTCTTTTAACTTGTATCTGTTTAAATTCCGACTATATTTATATTTTATCCAAAAGACCTTTTTTTTTTTTTTGCTTTGTTTTAAATACACTCTCTCCAACCTAAAAATACTATTTCTTTGTACTATTACTCGAATCTAAAATTTGATATTACCTACACCCTTATCTCATCAAAAGCCCCAACAAACAAAAAAAATTATTTTTTTCCAAAAGCGCCCCTCTCGCAATCACCGACGTAAGTTTTAGATTTTTTTTTTTTTTTTTTAATAGATTCATGTATTTTCAAACTTCTATATAAGAAATCTGAATAGAGTATTTATTACCTCTTTTAAAAAGATTTTGTAACATATTGCAAATCTATTACTTTTAAACCTAACTACACACACTTGGCCTCTTTTCCATTTTTAATTCATTCATACACCCTTTGTTGAGTTGAAATGATCGGCAAGATATTACCGGTGTTTGTTTCTCTCATCATATGAAAGAGTGTGTGATTGTGTATATTTTTACACCTGTTGTTGTCGATAGTCTAAACACCCTACAAACACAAAGCATCATTTCGATTATCTGATTCAATGATCAGTGTCTAAATCTAATTTTAATAATTTTTAAAATTAATTAACCAACCAAAAAAAAAAAAAAAAACATATTTATACTCTATATCAAAGTTGAAAATAGATATATTGATTTCAAAACAATATTCACTCAGTCTCACGTTTACTATTATTTTATTTACAATAAACACATTTCACACACTCTGACACAAATCATTTCTTTTAACCAAAGTCAATAATAATTAATATTTTATCTCTACTCCACACATACATTTATTTTTAAAAATATTTATTTTAATCCTTCACCAACTTATTTCAAATTCACCCTACTTTTTTTTTTAAACACTTCCCACTCTCACTGATAATTAAGTTTTGTCTTTTTCATATAATTTTTTTTTGTTTTTACCACACCTCATATTCATCAAAGATTTATATTTATAAATCAATCACACCCTTTATATATAGATTGGTTTAAAATTTTTATATTAACAATTGTTTATTTTAACTATTTAGCTTTACAACTACTAGTCACTTTTAAAAACAACATCCGCAACAACAACAATAGTTTTAAACTACAATAGCTATTAGTTGTATTCTTTGTTTGTTAACATTTTAACCTATTTATTTATTTATTAAAACAATAGAATCACCTTACACACTCTCTTTTTTGTCTGCAATAATATAATGAGCAATTCCCCAAGACCAAATCTTAGTATCAATATATCTGCCAATCAACATTTAAACAATTCTCCAACTTCACCCAAACCAAATAGTCATAGAACTCATAACAATTTGAATAATTTTTCAATCTCTGATAATTTCTCACCAAGAAAGCAACAACAAGTTCAACATTTATTCATTGCTTTAGTTACTTGTAAAGCATATCCAGAATTAAATCATGATGATCATATAATGAAAAATATTATCAATGCTTCAGGCCATCGTTATGAAATTGTTATTTGGGATTCTCCAGATGTAAATTGGAAATCATATGATTGTATTGTGATTAGATCACTATGGGTAAATATTATAATACTCCTACTTTTATTGCTTTTTATATATACTAATAATAATACTCATAGGACTATGTTGAAAAAGTTGATGAATTAAAAGGATGGATCTCTAAAATGAAAGAAATGAAAATTAGAGTACTAAATGATTTAAGTGCCATTATGTGGAATTTGGACAAAAATTATTTAGGTGAATTACAATCTTGTGGAATTCCCATTGTACCAAGTTATTTCATTAGAAAACAAATTGAAAAAGCTATTCTAACTGTTAATGATTTGGCTGCTATTATTCAAGAACAGAAAAAGAATGGCAAATTTGAAAGTGGTGCTGTTGATTTTGTTTACAAACCAACCATTGGTGCTGGTGGATATGGTACCAACAAATTCAATTTGGATCAACTTTTTTCTTCATCTGAACTTAGACACAAGCATTTAAATATTTTAAATACTCTCTTAAAGAAGAGCGATGTTATCCTTCAACCCTACATTGCCTCTATCAAAGAAGTTGGCGAAACCTCTTTTCTCTTTTTCAATGGCAAATTCTCTCATTCTATCATTAAAACACCATGCATCAATGACTTTAGAGTTCAAGAAGACTATGGTGGTTTAGCTTTGGAAAACAATAACCCAAAACCTGATGAAATTCAATTGGCCCAATCTGTCATTGACAATATCATTGTCAAACATCAATGTAATATTTTATACGCCAGAATAGATATGTTGAGAATCAATGGTAAACTCCATTTGGGAGAGAGTGAAATCTTTGAACCAACTTTATACTTTATGAAAAATGTTGGCATTGCCAAACGTTTTGTTGACTCTATTCAAGATATTATGTCAACTCCATTTGTTGCTCCAGTCATTCACAACAAACAAAAGAGATTATCTTCATACTCCAGCTCTTCCATCGAGAATTCCAGATCCTCCAATCAACAACAACAACAACCAATTTGCTCTCCAAGAGTTGTTGCTGAAAAATTATTTAATGGCTCTGCAATTAATTGTTAAATTAATATCTTTTTATATATAGAATAATAATATTAATCGAAAAGCACTATCATGGTGTGATTATAATTATTATTAACCATGTATCATCAACCTTTCCTACCACTACGGTTAGCCTTCTTGTATTTATCTTTCTAAAATTTTTTTTTTTTTTTTTACTAAATAAAAATACATTTTTATATTTCATATGAAAACCTTTTAAAAATGTGTTTTTCTCCAAAAAAAAAATAAAAATCTTTGATGACGTCCAAAAAGAAATCATTTTCAAAATGATCAATTCTTGATGTTCAAGTTTTTATAATTTCTTTTTTTTTTTTTTGTTTTTTTTAAAATTTAATTAAATTTTTTTACATTCACACCAAATTGAAATTTTTAAAAAAATGATCATTTTTTCAAAAACACAAAGATGTTGGTATGTAGAAAGTTAATAAATATCTTTTTTTTTTTTTTTTGATAAATATCTATAGATTTTTAGATTTTTAGATTTTTAGATATTTAACAGTATCTCTCTTTGTGCGTGAGGGTACAGCTATCTATAAACAATCAAGAATATGTTATACAATAGCTAATACTTGTATACATATAGAAATTAAAAATCAAAGAATATGATGTTGAAATACATACAAGTTCATTTATCAAGAATGAGTGGTGGGATCATGTAGATCCAAATGAAATGATTGATTTAATAAATCCAGCTACAGAGGAACTTATTGGTACTTATAGAGCTGCTACTAGAGAAGAGGTAGATTTAGCAGTGGTAGCGGCTAAAAAAGCATTAAACAAAGATAGTAATTGGATGACAATGTCATTGTTGGAAAGAGGTAGACTTTTAAATAAATTGGCAGATCGTATCGAAAGTGAATCAGAAGTTATGGCTCTCATTGAATCGTTGAATATGGGTAAACCTATATTTGAATCTGAAAACTTTGATATGAAGCAGGTCGTGTCTACATTACGTTACTTTGCAGGTTGGACAGACAAGATTGGTGGAAAGACTATTCCCCTCAGTTCAGTGTCGCAATCGGTGGCACAATCAGACAACAGCACCATTCTTACCTACACCAAGCAAGTGCCCATTGGTGTGGTTGCATTGATTTTGCCTTGGAATTTCCCGCTTCAATTGTTGATGTGGAAGTTGGCTCCTTGTTTGGCTGCTGGTAACACAGTTGTAATCAAACCCTCTGAAATTACACCTCTCACTACATTTTATCTCGCACAGCTTGTAAAAGAGGTAGGATTTCCACCAGGTGTCGTCAATGTTGTCAGTGGCTTTGGTCCCATTGTCGGTGACGCACTTAGCTCCCACATGGAGATTGACAAGATATCATTCACTGGCTCCACCAAAGTTGGTAAAATGGTTCAAGTGGCTGCTACCAATAGTAATCTTAAACAGGTCTCGCTTGAACTTGGTGGCAAGAGTCCCATCATTGTGTTTGACGATTGCACAAATTTGGACCAAGTCGTGTTGGACTCTATGCACGCACTCTTTTGGAATGCAGGTCAATGCTGCTCAGCAGGTTCGAGAATATACGTTCAATCATCAATCTATGATTTATTTGTACAGAAAATGGAAGCACTCGTAAAGAATAGAGTTTTGGGTGATCCACTCGAGGTCACTACACAACAAGGACCACAGGTCTCAAAGACCCAGTTGGATAGTGTGCTCAATTACATTGACATTGGAATCAAACAGAAGGCTCGTCTTGTGTGTGGCGGTAAGCGTTCCGATAGAAAAGGTTACTATATTGAACCAACCGTGTTTGCAGACGTCAAAGACTCTATGACCATTGCAAAGGAAGAAATCTTTGGTCCTGTCATGTGTCTCATTAAATTTGATACTGTCGATGAAGCCATCGAGAAAGCCAACACCTCTGACTATGGTTTGGTGGGTGCAGTGTATACTAGAGATGTAAACAAGGCCATCATTGTGTCTGATCGTGTCAAGTCTGGTTTGGTTTGGGTCAATACCTATAATTTAATTGAGGCCTCTTTACCTTGGGGCGGTTTTAAATCATCTGGTGGTGGTAGAGATTTATCTCAATATGCTTTGATGGAATACACTGAAACAAAAACTGTTGTCATATCTGCTAAATTTTAATAGATTCTTCTGGTCTAGTGTGTTTTAAAATAAAAGAAAAAAATAAATGTAAATTCGCCATTATTTAATTTGGAAATCAAGATCTATCCAATTGTTGAGATTCGAAACAATTGTATTTTTACAATTTGTGGATATGTCTCTTTTCAAACCACTCAGAGTGTGTCATTTATACCCCATTAAGTCTGAAAGCTTTATAACCCTCAATTCAAAAAAATCAATTTCAGATTTTTTTTTTGATTTTGTTTTTTTTTTTTTTTTTTTGTATCATCTATTTTTTTTTTTTGAATTGTTTTTTTTTTTTTGATCATCATTCTTGTATATAAAAATAAAAATGTTTTCAGCAATTCGTAAGGTCGGTAGTGGATTCCAAATTCGTCAATCTCTTAGATTCTATACTACTAAATACACTAAAAGTCACGAATGGGTTAGATGTGATGATGGTAAAGTTGGTGTTGTTGGTATCACCGATAATGCTCAAAGACTTTTAGGTGATATTGTTTTTGTTGAATTACCACAAGTAAATTCACAATTTTCCAGTTCAGAACCTTGTGGTGTCGTTGAAAGTGTTAAAGCTGCTAGTGATATCTACGCACCAGTCAGCGGTTCAGTCATTGAAGCCAACCCTGAACTCGAATCTTCACCAGAACTTATAAATGAAGACCCAATGGGTGATGGTTGGATCTACAAAGTTAAATTATCAAATGTAAAAGAATTAGATGGAATGATGGATGAAGCTGCATACAAAAAGTTTGTTGATTCAGAACACTAAATTAAATAAAAATTCATATAGATATCATTCAAATGTAAACAAAATCATCATAGGATAGAATACATTTGTTTTTTTTATTGTAATTAAAGATGAAATATCTATCTACTAGTGGATGGAAGAATAGA
Organism: Polysphondylium violaceum; assembly: GCA_000277445.1. Taxonomy (NCBI): domain Eukaryota; phylum Evosea; class Eumycetozoa; order Dictyosteliales; family Dictyosteliaceae; genus Polysphondylium; species Polysphondylium violaceum. The sequence continues at coordinate 38,753 of AJWJ01000121.1, read as the reverse complement.
GGGGACTAAAAATTTTCTACTTGCACTATTACTGTTTGTATCTCTATTGTTACTGTTGTATGAAGGTTGATGACTCTTTTGAATGAGATGTTGTTGTTGTTGTTGTTGCTCATCATATTGGACTTTAATTTTTGCGTAGTTTTTTTTCAACATCTCACATTGTTTAAAAGATAATTCTAATTGATTTTCCAAATCTTTATTCTAGAAACAAAAATGAAAAAGAATCGGTTAATTTATGTTTGAATAAGAATAACGACTATATCTTACTTTTAAAGTTAAAGATCTTTGTTCATCAGTAATGGATTTAATTTTGTCTTCATAATTGTTTTTCATATCTTTTATTTCTTGAATTTTTTTCTCTAATAAAGATTTTTGATAAATTTCTTTTTCATTATCTACAAATTAATTAGAATTAGTCCAAGTTATATAAAGGATCTTCTTTTACAATACTCTTTTTTATAAGATTTGACAACTCTTGTTTTTCGAGTGCCAATTGATTAATTTGATTTGTTAAATCATTTGAATTTGAAGCAAATTCATTTTTAAGTAAATCCATACTATTTTTCATTTTGTTTATATTGTCAAGGTTGGTTTGAGAAAGTCTAGACTCTACTTCTTCAAAATACTTTATTCTACTTTCCATTTCTTTTTTATGTTTTTCAAATTCCTATAATTTTTAAAAAAAAAAAACAATTAATTAATGAAATATAGAACTAATTATTAAAATATTCATACTTGAAATATATGTTCATAGTCATTCTGGGAATTTGATAATTTATCTTCTAAATCTTTTATTATCATTGGATAATGTCTAAATAAACAACAAGTACTTTCCATATTTAATAACAACTCAGTTAAACTCTTATTTTCATTGATGAGGAGTTCAACTCTTTTACGTAAATATTGGTTTTCAGTTTCTAAAACTTTTTTATCCATTCTTGTTATTATGTCTATCTATGTTTTGTCTTGACAAAATGAATAAATTTTTTAAAAACTATACATTTTTAACAAATAAATTCACCCCTTCCCATCATCCCATCTGATAAAAATTAAATATTTATTTAATTTCAGTATTTCCAAAAATATCCTCTTTTCTAAAATCAAATTTTTTGCAAAACCTATTAATTTAACGTTTTTTTTAAATGTTTTAAATTTTGCATTTTTCAAAACTTTCGTTTTTTTTTTTTTGTTTTTACTCGGCTCTTTTTTATATTACATTGATCAAAAACAGATATCAAGAGTCACATTTGATAATAAAAATGCTTAGATCACTATTAAAAACATTTACACCAGTCAATGGCTTAAATAGATCTCTTTTGTTAAATAGAAACGTTAGTTTTCAATCACCAAAAAGTATAGATCTAAATCGAAATCAAATTTTAAACTTTAAAGTACTAACATTCAACAACACTATTTAATGTATAAAATAGGATACTTATCAACAGAGACAACAGCATCAGATAATAAGCCTAAATTAAAGCATGTTTTAAAGAGATTTTATTTAATGATTCATCCAGATACTCTTCAACATCACCCAACTGAAAAGGTAACGAACACATTAGGATTAAGTTATATAAGAAAACATTAATATCGAGATATTAATACTATTACTTAGAGTGTAAATTCACATAACATGAAAGTATTTATGTCAATTGTTGATCAATATAAAAAAAGACCACACCCAGATCCAAATTCAAAACCACAAATTCATAATCTTTCATTTTATGTTCCAGAAAAAGATTCAGAGGGAAAGAATATCCCAGACAGATTTAAAATGGTAGATATTGAAATGATTCAAAATTGTTTAAACCCAAATCACATTCCAGGTCAATTAGCCAAACTCTTTGGATTATGCGCCCTTCCAACTGATTTTGTCACTGAAATCGAACAAATTGATAATATTAAACAACCATCCATCGAAGGATCTCTCAAAGATTTCCTTTTGGACAACAAGAGATACGTTTACCACACACTCATTGAAAGTGCCAAACAAAAGGCTGAACTTGATACTTTTGTCAGAAGAATTAAAAGAGAACACGACATCAATGTAGTTTTAACAACCAGTGCCGACTCTAGCAACTTTACCTATCAAGAAAACTATCATGCTCTCTATCATTTCAGTGATATCATGAGTAGATGGAGACCTGTTGTCACTGGTAACGCTAGTGCCGAAAAGATTTTAAGATCACTTAGATTCAATCTCGATCACTCTGAAGTCAATTACATTTCACCAGATCCAATGATTTTCCTCGATCGTTCTTCACCAGAGAATTGGGAATCTTATTTAAACAATATCAATTGGGATCAACTTCGTGATGAAATCCAATATGAAAAAGAAGAAAGCAAGAAAAGAAATGCTCAATTTGTCAAGGAACGTTCAGAATTTGAAAAACATCTCTATGAATTGGAAAAGTTATTTAAATTCCGTTCAATTCAATGGAATGAACACGATGACCCATCTGAAGACCCAAATTCATATCTTCCCCACAATGAACAAATGACTGAATGCTACAGCTTTACTACAATGTTGTTGAAGCATAAATATGAAATTCAAACCCTTGTAAAAACAAAGTATGTAGATGTGTTTATTTAAACTTTGATCAATGGTAAAATAGCGTAAATATTTATTAACCACCGATTACACGTATTATTTAGATTAAAGAATCAACATAAAGTTAGAATTAATGTTGGTATTACACCAAATTTACATAAATCCAAATCTTTTATTGATTTCCAAGGTACTCTTAGAGTTTCAACAAAGATTACATTCCAAGAATTTATTGATATTTTAGTTGACCAATATGCCAGTTGTGTCGAAGCCGTAAAAAAGGTCGAAGTTTATGAACCAATGAGAGATTATGCTCAAGTTCGTTTAGGTCTTCGTGAATTAACTACTTTAACAAGTTTTGCTTATTCCCATGGTACCGATAAAGTATTTGAAGCCTATAAAAAACTTTATGACAATGCAGACACCCTCCGTGAATTGGGTCTCAGTGGATTTACAATTATCATTACCGATTATTATAGTGTTTCTAAAAATGGTGAAATTTACTTGAAATGGGATTTCAACGTTCAAGATATCATTAGACAATTATCTGCTCCACAAACTGAAGGATCTAACGAAATTAATATTGAGCAACAACAACAACAATCTCAATCAAATTAAATATTTAGAGTGGAGAAGATTTAAATATTCCTAATTAGGGATAGAAAATAAACAAAAAAAAAAAAGATTTAATGAATGATTGTTTAGATTTATTTTATATGAAATTACAAAGAGATTTAATTATTATTTAATCATAATAACCATTTTGTTGTTGTTGTTGTTGTTGTTGTTGTTGGGATTGGAATCTATCTTGTTGATATTTATCTTGTTTAAAACAAACGTAATGCACAGCGGTACCATTTGGTTGAGCAGCAAAAGCCTGGGTACCTAAAAACTTTTTACCACATACGGCGCAATTGAGATCATCAGTAATTTTAATGACACCAGATCTAAGATGGATAAGTTCTTCTTTAATTTTAATATGTTCAGATTTAAACAAATTCTTTATAATTTGATTGTCTCTCTTTGTTTTGGTGTTGTCTCTAATTACAGCTTCAAGGAAAGGGTACAATTCATCGATTGGAATATTGGTTGGAAGTAAATTTAATGCTTTTGGAGTATTGATTGATCTATAGTGTTTGTTTAATAATCTTAAAGCGGGATCGATTAATGGCTCAACTCCATCGGTTTTTAAATATACATTCATCAAAGAAAGATAAACATCTTTTGCATCTTCAGAGTCCTTATTATAATTTCTATCGCAATATTCCTCTGCCATTTGGAAATTTTTCAACTTGTGTGCATAAATGGCCAAAGCTGATTCATGTCTACCAATTCTACTTAATAAAATTGCTCTTTCTTCATATAAATCTGTTCAGTAATAATAATAATAATTATTAATATTTATATATATAATAATAAATAATATGATCTTTTATATACATACCATCAAATGGGAATCTACTCAACATTTTCTCTGGTAAATAATATTTTGAGGTTTCTAAAAAGTTTATAAGTTTCTTACGCAAGACACCCAAGAGACCAGGTTCAGTACCTGCTATAGTTTCACCGGGTACTCTTTTTACAACACATTTATCAGGTTTAATGAGTTCAAGGATTGCATTTAAATACTCAAATACAAGATCATTATGAAACTCTGGAGTTTTATCCGGATTCAATGGATCGTTGATAATGTATTCCAAATATTGACGAAGAAGTGGTTGAGCAAAATGTTTTAAATGAGGTATGATTTGAGCGGGAGGCAAAGCATCTTCTTTTCTTTCAGTTGTAAATATTGTCAATGCATCTTCTGGACATTTTTGTAAAACCCATTTAGAATGCTCCAATATGATTGCCATATTTTGTTTCCCCAATTGACAAAGATAACTAATTGTATCTTTTGGTGTCTTTGTTCTATATCGAATATATTGTAAATATTAATATATTTATATTGTACAATCAATATTATAATATAATTACTTTGCTAATAAAGTTAAAGCTTCTCTATGCAATTCTTTTGATTTATATAATAAGACAAGTTCATTTAATTTCTTTTCCTCCAATAAAACTCTTTGAGATTCTTCAATGTGACAGTAATTCTTGACTTTAAATAAATGAGGAATTAACTGTGGATTACCTTTGATATAAACTTTTAATAAAGTTGTATCTACCAATGTAGGCAAATCATAATCTGAATTTGAAAGTTCAGGTGGTGTATATGTCATCTTATTCTTTCTACATCCAACTAAATACTTTTCCAATTCTTTTAACGCTTGACTATTTTTATCTAGAGTAATAATATTAAAATTAATAATCCTTCTAAATAAATAGATATATCTATATATACATACCAGTATCTTTAACTTGAAATGGAACAGATAATTTTTGTTGAAGATTTGGTGGGAGTAAACCAGGATAGAGTGAAATAATTTTCAAGGGATCAACTTGAGCACTTTCAAAATAATTCATGGCACTTTCGTATTGTTCTTTAGAGAATAAATGATAGGCGGCTTTAGTTTTAATTTTAATCAACTTTTCTTTAATGCCAGGTACATTTTCCTGAGTGTTTGAAAGTAGATTAATTGCAGTTTCATATTCTAAATTTGATACCATTTCGTCGACAACCTCCATCAATGGCATTGGTGCCAATCTCCAAACAGATGTTGGTGATGATACATATATATCCTTTTTAACTGTAATTGATTTACATCCCAATAAAAACAATGATTGGGAAATGGTTTTGGGATCTTTGGGATCCGGTATAATTTGAATTTCAACTTGTTTAGGTTCAATCGATATAGCAAATGGATAATGAATTGCCATTGCAGAGGGTGTTTCTAACCATGTCATTGAGTGTCTTCTATTTGGACTACCCTCTGTATTGATAAAAAATGCCATATCTTGATTGTTATTATTATAAAGAGTTTGTTAGTATTAAGTTATATATTCTTTACTATTACTACAACGACTACATACTTTGCTTTACAATTAAAAATTCTCTTTCTTGAACAAATATAGTAAAAGATAGTTTATCAGCTTCAACATTGATAGCAGAACCATCTTGTATATTAATGATATTGTATGCTTTCTTGAAACAAACAGTGATTGCATTATCACGAAAATCTATATTCTTTGCAATGTCTGGTATATTATATTCTTTGATTTCTAAAAAATCAGAACCATCCCATGAATAGAGTACCAATTTCTTTTTAACTGCAGCTACCAAGTGTAAGTATTCACCTGCTTTATAACTATATGCATAGGTATTGCATCCCTTTGTTTTTTGAAGGATAGCAATCACACTGAAATTGATGAGATTAAATACCCTAATCTCTGAATCTGTCAATATCACCAATATATTAAAATCATCAAACACATTCATTTGTGTAATTGGTGTCTTTTTTGATATTGGTTTTGTATCTTTTAACATTACTGATGCTATATTGTGTTTTATCATCATTTATTAATCAACCTGCCCTAATAATCAACCCTAATGAATCTACATACATGTGATCTTTCCTTGAACATTCTTTTCCACGACATCATAGATAAGAAGATGACCTTCAGAGGTACCCAAAAACAAATATTTACTGCCTCTATACTCCCAAGTATCTATACATTCTATTCTTTGTGTAATTTTATCAATCACCGAGATTGGGTCAAATGAATTCATATTAATTCTACTCATTTTTTATAATCTAGAACCTTAATGAAATAAGGTTTTATGTATTTAAAATGAAGTCGTTATATTATTATTATGTATATATTAAAAAAATAACAATCAATTTTATCGTTTAGAAAAAATACTTAAAAAAAAAAAAAAAAAAAAACTTTTAAAGTAGAAGAAAATTCCATGTCTCATCGATGAGAATCTTTTTAGTTTTAACACAATGTGTTTTAGGTCTTTAGAATTCAAAATAGAACAAACCTATCTCAAATACTACAAGACCATATTTGTTATCTTTATCACTGACTAAACATAAATCTGCAGTGGAATCATTATATATTAATCACATAAACTGATTTGTATACAATGGTTCTATTGTGGTTTTACGTGTATATGTGCGTTTTCAGGATGAACGACTATTCATTTATTCATATACCTAATAAATAAACATTCATCTCTAATTTACACACCCAATAAAATCTATAAATATGCTTATTACTGCATTTGAACTTCAAAATGAAAAAAAAAATTCAAAATATTTTCATTCAAAAATAAATTGGGCAACAGATCAATACTTATAAATATATCATATCACTTATTTGTTTGAGATATTGTCAACACAGATATATATATATATAGATAGAAATGGATTTATTAGAATTACCTTTTCACTTTATTAGAGTACCAAAGATGAGATTACAGTTGCCACAATTCAACTATCCATCACCCATGTTGGTCTTTTCTTTTGTATTCTTTACCTACTTTTTAGTGTCGAGTGGTATCATTTATGATCTCATTGTCGAACCACCCTCAATCGGTTATCAACCAGATGAACGTGGTAATAGCAGACCAATGGTATTCCAAATGTACCGTATCAACGCTCAATTTATCATTGAAGGTCTTTCTGCTGGTTTTATTTTTATGTTGGGTGCTTTAGGTTTCATTATTCTCGATTTCAATAGCAAGAAAAACAATTCCTATCTCTTTGCCATTGGTTTATCTCTCATTGTCGCCACTTATAATATTGCTATTGTTTTCCTTCGTATGAAAATCCCTGGTTATGGTTCTTTTTAATTATTTGAAATGAATAGAATGATGATAATAATAATAAATACAACTACAACAACAGCAGCAACAGCAACAACAATAACAACAATACACAGATAGAGTCATTCAAATCTTTTTTTGTAAATAAAAAACAAATAAAAAAAAACATATAAATTAAAACTCTTTTTATCTATGTCGGGTTATCCTTATTATCTATCTTTGTTGTTGTTTTTGTTGTTGTTTTACATTGTCGAGTATTTATCTCATTCTAATCTTGTGTTTCTGCTATCTCTATATCGATCACATAAAATATACCTATCTATCTATCAAGACTCGTTTTACAATAAAAAAAGTATAATCAATAAATGATTAACAACCCATTATGATCTATTTATTTATATATATATGATATAATGTGTTGTTATTATTATTGTGTTGTTGTTGTTGTTGTTGTTATTATTATTTAGGGTATAGTACAAAGTAGATTGATTATTCAGATACAGTCTTGAAAGCAGATTCAAGATAATCTACTTGTCTTTCTAAAACAGTGAGCTTTTCATTTACATTTGACAATTTATTTCTAGTGGATAATTCTATTGTGTGTATTGGTTGTAGGTGTTTAAAATGGGGATTAGATGATTAATAATGTGTGCATAGGATAGGGGTGTGTTATAGGTTATAGCCAACAACCACTTACCAAATTTATTTAAAAACTCAATAATCTTTTGTACATTAATAGAGATATCTTCAATGAATTCTCTTTCTTCCCAATCTTTTTGAATATTAGTTTTGCCCATGATGCGCTGTGTGTGATATATATGTGGTTTTAGTATTGCAGTCGATTTGAATCAAGATTTTTGTTTTTTTTTTTTTATTTAAAAGTTGGATTTATTTTGTATTATAATCAACAACGAAAAAATCATTAATTAGCAGAGATATCTCGAAATCCGTAAATTGGTGAGATTTTTTCAAAATTAAAAATTTGTTTTGAAAGATAAATTCAACCAGTTTTAATTGTTTTCCATACCAATCCTCATTGGTGTAGTCGGTAACACTCTAGTCTTTCACACTGGTACCTCGGGTTCGATTCCCGAATGGGGAGTTTTTGTTAGTTTTATGCATTTATCGGGTTTACCTTTTTTTTTTTTTTTTTTTGGATGACCTACGCGGAACTCACTTCCAAATCGAACGTATATTTGACTTCAACTCAGAGGCGACAACTAGAAGGTCGATGGCCAACCACTTTGAGACGATATCCAAAATAGCATACAACAAAGGACGCAACACCCTCTTTAGGTTCTTTACGCATGCCTTACCTATTAATCACAAAAGACAAATCCAATGCCCATATGGCTGTGGTGACCATCTTGAAGAACCCTAGTTGCACCCATTGCTAGAATGCGAGCTGATCCCAACACAGGTAAGAGAAAAAGCCTGCTCCTTCATCTTCAGCTTGTCGGGCACTTCTATCCCTCCCTCTCCCTCCAAAACATATACCTAGACGAAAACAACCCTCTCCCAGTCTCCCACAAATGCAAGTTCGCTCTGGCAGTATCTATAATCATTTTTTTTTTCTCTTTGTAATATTTAATAAAATATGGATGATCAATATCTTACGTTCCTACAGTACCAAAACCTTTAACAAAAAATAGGATCAAACCCATTATTTATTAAATCTCATTCCTATAGATTAAAAAAATCGACTAATGAATTCAAAGAATTCATTGTGTATTTATAGTTTTTATTGTTCGCTCACACATGAGATTTCTATCTTTAGTTTCTATTAAACTTAATGTTCTTAGCACGATTTTAAACTCTTTACTACATAGTATTGACATAAAAGATAACATCTGCTATGCTATGTCCTCAAACACGAATATGGCTATCTCTTGCCCTCAAATAGAATGGTTTATTTAAAAAAAAAAAAATCTCTAAAATAGGGCCTCCTTTAATGAATTTGAAATGAGATATTTGTTTCTTTTTTTAGTCTTTTTGATATTTGATATTGACCAAAATAAATTCTTGAAAAAAAATATCATAAAGTTTTTTAGTGAAAAATTTTCAGAGAAAAGGATGATTTTTTTTATACACAACAATGTGAAAAAATAAAAAAAAATTCCATTGTTTATTTATTTATCATTTTGAAGTAAATGTGTTAAACAAATGGAAATACTAGAATTTAATATAGATAATAATAGTTTTGATAAAAGTTTGATAAAATTATCAAATATTGATGGAGTACAAGATTCTTTTATATTAGATAATGTATTATCAGAGCAAGAGTGTGACTTGATTATAGAATCTGTATTTAATGGCGAGCATCATAATTCTCTCACTTCTCAGCCAGTATTATTTAGAGGTTGGTCTGAAAATCCAGATGATGAATATAAAAAAATTGGTAAAAGAGTCATTAGAACTTCCAAATCAATATCCAAAATACTTTCACACAGAATTGAAAGTTTTATTGTCAAAAACAAATCTACTTCAAATTTAAATGGTAAACAAATCAATTGGGGATATACTGGTTTATCACATAGACATCGTTTCATATCTTATGAACAAGGTCAAGTTTTCCCAACTCATATGGATGGATCCTATAACAAGTCTGACAATGAGTCTAGTTTTCTTACTTGCTTATTCTTTTTAAATTCAAGTGGCTCTGATTACTCTGGCGGTGTATTAGAGTTTCTTACAGAGGAAAATGAACAGCCTGATCAATCAAAACCTTCCTATGAAGTCTCAGTTATCAGTAGAGTTGAGCCCAAAAAAGGAAGAGTAGTTATATTCCCTCACAAGATTCTCCATCAAAGTTCCCAAATTACAAATGGTACAAAGTATTTGATAAGAAATGATATCATGTTTGAAATAATACCCTAAGATTTATTTTACTCTTTTTGTATTTTAGAAATTATTTCCCTATCTATATTTTTAAGTAAACTCGTTGTTTCTTTGGTTGTGATTAATTCCAAATGATTATCATTTTTAAACAAAATACTTTTTTATTGATTGGGTGTTTCTAAAAAAGGGTTTTGTCCATTTTAATTATTTTTACCTCTCTTAAAGGAGTTGAATCAGTGGTGACTTTGATCTCTTTTTAGTATTTTTAGAATATTCTTTTGAAAAGCCCATTTTTCAGTTTTTTTTTAATGGGGGGAGCACAAGGGAAAAATATCTTTTTTTTATTTTTGTTTTTGGGCGCAAATGGTGCAATCTTCATCCAAATGGAATTATAAATGGGAATTATGGAAGTTGTTTTTTTGAGAATAAAGTCTCTTTCTTTTTCCCATTTTTATAAAAACTGCTTACATGGTTTTTTTTTTTTTATTAAAAATGGATAATAACAACAATTTAAATGTACCTCAAGAATTAAGTTTATCAGAATTGGAAGAATTAAAATTTAAATCTGGTGATTTAAAAGAATTTGATAAAGGCCTTAGTACTCTTGAATTAGATGAGTTGGTATTTAACATAAAAAATGATAGTAGTAATTTAAAAATACCAAATACCAATGAACCCTTATCATCTGAATCATTATCTCCTCCTCCTTTAATTATTGATGATGGTAGAAAGATATCAATAGAATCCACAGTTTCAGAAAATACAATATTTGAAAGCCAACCAACTCATTCATACAACTTTTTTAATCAATTTAAAGCATTATTTTTAAAATCTATAGCTTATCAAAAAAGACAATACAAAACTAATATCTTTCAAGCTTTGGTTCCAGTTTTAATGGTAGGCTATTTAGATTAAATTGGTTTTAATATATTTTAACATTTTTATAACAACATTTAGATTAGTATTATGTCATTTGTACAATTGGCTACACCTCCAACTAGTTACTCGGATAATGTTGAACCTGTGGTACTACCTTTACCATTTGTTTTTCCACCAACTATAAATACAACTGTACCATATATATTATTGAGTGACCAAGTCTATGATATTGGTGATTGTTGTTCTCTTACTCAAGACTCAAAGAAAGGATTTTTAAATTATTTTTCTACAAGTAATCAAGTCTCCTTTATACCAGATTATTATAGTATTGGTATGATTCAAACGCAAGATTTTGAATTTGTTGAATACCCTGATAAAGAGTATATGGATTCAACAAGCTACTCCCAACGCGATAAGAGAGAAGAGGAATTTCTTATGGCTCTTTTAATCAATCAAGTATCCCTTGATCCAACCACTTCTAGTTTTAAGACAAATATGGTAGCTCTTTCAAACAATACCTTGTCATCGGGATCAATTATCAATTTATTAAATAATGCATTCCTCAGATACTACACATCGAATCCCAATTATACAATCACTACAAATATAAAAGAGTTTCCTTATAAAGCTCACAATGAACCAAAAGATATGATTCAACCTCAAGAAAGTATGTATATTTTTTTTATCTGTAGTCTACTTTACTGTCCTAACATTCTGTATAATAGACTTTTGGTATTTATTTATGATGTCATTTTGTATGGTAGTGTTTGTATCAAATGTTGTTTATGAAAAAGAAAATCGATTAAGAGAGATTATGAAAATGAGTGGACTGAGGATGCATATTTATTGGTTGGTGAATTATATATTCAACTTTTCATTATACATGATCATTGTATTGGTGGCCATTGCATATGCCTATATATTAAAGTTTAGATTCTACACCCAAACACCGTTTTCTGTATTTTTTGTGTTATTTGTTTTGTTTGGAATGACCCAAATAGCATTCTCTTTCTTTATATCTGTGTTTTTTTCATCTGTCTACACATCAACAGTGGTCTCCTTTATCTATATTATATTTACAGCCTTGTCATCCAATTTGTTAAACAATGCATTCATAGAGAATCCTGATACCTCTCTGGCAACGTTTGTCCTCACAGGACTTATTCCACATGTGGCCTACCATAGGGCCATATCTTACATCTCTTTGGAATACGTTGGAAATTCACCTGGTCTCACTTGGGAAAAGATATTCCAACATGAAGAAATGCCAACTCTGTATGGACTGTTGTTTGGTGAGTTTTTAATCTTTGCCATTCTTCATCTATACCTGGAGGCGGTCGTACCCTCTGCCTATGGCGTAAAAGAGCATCCATTATTCTTTTTAAAGAAACCATTTTGGTTTAATCTTTTTGGTATAAAGATACTCAAACAACAAGAAGAAAAGAAACTAGAGACGGTTGATTATAGCTCAAGCGCGCCATCGCCAGCCAATGATGAATCTACTACAATTGAAATGGTAGAGGTCATGGCACCAGATACAAGAGAGGAAAAGAACTCTGCCTATGCCAGTGACTCCAAGGCTTTGATCCGATTACTATCACTTTGCAAGACATTTGATGGACACTCGGGAAAGATACACGCCGTGGACAATTTATCATTTTCTGTGGAAAAAGGTCAATGTGTCGGACTGATTGGAGCCAACGGCAGTGGAAAGACTACGACTTTAAATGTATTGTGTGGTCTTTATTCGCCCAGTGGTGGTAATGCTTTGATCAATGGATACGATATTGTCAACAACATACATATGGTTCATTCTTCGCTGGGTGTTTGTAATCAAGAGGATGTACTATGGAGTGAAATGAGTGGAAGAGAACATTTACAATTCTTTGGTCGAATGAAGAATCTAAAAGGTGATCTTTTGTCTGTAATTGTCGATAAAGCATTGGCTGAAGTGATGTTGACAGATTCACAACACAAGGCCGTTAGAGAGTATAGCGGGGGCATGAAAAGAAGATTAAGTTTGGCAATCTCATTGATTGGCTCTCCATCTATAATCTTGTTGGATGAACCTACAACGTAATGTATCTTTTATACTACCCTATTATTCTTATTCTTTATTTCTAATCATCACATACAATAGAGGTGTAGATCCATTTTCCAGAAGAATCGTATGGGATGTTATTAATAGTTACAAGAATAGATGTGCCATTATTTTAACAACTCATAACATGGAAGAGGCTCAAATCACTTGTGATAAGGTATGTATAATAAACAAAGGTTCACTAAAAACTGTTGGAAGAACTCAAGACGTAAGTATTTGTTATTATATTATGATTAAATAAATACATTTGATTCATATATTGACTATAATAATAATCAATTAGTTAAAAGCTAGATATGGTGCAGGATATACATTATCAATTACAACCACCAATAAGGAATCACAAATACATGAATTTATAACGAGACTATTACCCGAAGCTAAACTAATTCATGAGATTTCATTAAACAAGACCTATGCAGTGCCTCGATCGTCGTTAAGATTATCATCTATTTTCAAAGCTATACAAGAAAACAAAAATCTCTTTTCAATCTCTGATTGGGGTATCTGTCAATCAGGTCTCGAAGAAGTTCTCCTCCAGGCCACCAAAGAGAGGACCTCGTCAAAATCTTTGTAAAGATTGTACATTCACACTATCATAAATATCTAAATTAAAATGCTCGAAAAATAAAAATAAATAAATAAAAAAAATAAATAAAATTTTTATTATAAATGAAAAAATCTAAACAAAAAAATAAAAAAAAATCCTCCGACATTTATACCCCCTATCCTAACCCCCAGTATGGAGTTAATCCCTTGAGTTTTTTTTCATAAAGTTTTTTTTTGATCACATTTTTTTTATTATCAACATTACACATTTCTATATATATATATAAAACAAATACATAAATGAATAGATCATCACATATATTTGTATTGGCAATTGTTGCTATTACTTTGATATCATATGTCCAATGTCAATACCCTGCTGCTGGTGTTTATGTGGGAATCAATGAGAATTTCTTGGCTCAAGCAGGTCAAGATGTAAGTGTCGTGTATTACAATACGCAGATAGATCTCGTAGCAGAGATATATTGTAGTTGAAAATCAAAAGTAAATCTAATAATAATGAAAAAAAAAAAATGAAAAAATTTAAATTTAGCTTTCAAATTATGCACAAACTAAACTTGAAAACTATCCATTCCAAGATATCAGTGGAAGTTCAAGTCAAGTGAAATACACTTTTCATGATTTTAAATTGTCTATCAATTTTGCAGATTTTTATTATGCCCAAGCATCGTCGAGCCAATATGCAGTGGGTTGGGAGAATGTCCAGTACCAGTTACAATGGAACTACCATATCTGTGCCAAAACTGTTTTTAACCCATGTGAAGACGGCACCATCACTGTCTTTACCACTTCTGCCAACAACCCAGTCAATGTAGAGGCCACTTTGAATGTAAATACAGAACAAGACCCAATCAGTGTTAGTGCTTCTGCTACAACCATGAATTTCAACAGTGGTGCCATTCAAGTTAATGTTCACTGCTCAAATTCAATTTGTGTTATTCCCGTAGGCGATATTGCCAACGAAGTCGCTCAAAACTTTGTCACTGATGCTTGCAATGGTATCACTACTGCCATCAACGATATGGCACCCACCATTGACAGCTTATTCAATCCAATTCGTGTACTTCCATTTACTTTTGGCAATAAAGGCTATCAATATTTGTTGAATGCCGAGGGAGAGATTGTTGTCTCAAGTGGCTCAGGCTACACCCCTGCAATCACTGCCGCCCTCCAAGGTGGTATCATTGTAAAGACCCCAAGCGGATCCTACTATCCATCCCAAAACCCAACCTATGTCCCCGAATCTTCTCAACTCGAAGGCTTCTCTCAAGATTACATGCTTTCTTTTAGCGGATACTTTTTCGAATCACTCTTTGATGCCGCCTTTTCTTCAGTGATGCCAATGACCATCATTCCAAGTGAAGTACCTGCTGCCAGTCCAGTTACTTTGAATACCAGTGATCCATTCTTTACTGGTGTAGCTCCAGGTCTTTCTCAATATCCAGGTCTAGGTATTCAAGTCTCGATCCATTCACCTGTTTCACCAGTGGCCACAATCGATGCCAACGGTGTAACATTGAATGGCACTACACTCCTTGGTGATTTCATTATTATGGATGAGTCATCCCCACTCACCGCATTTACTGTTCAATTTGATATCGATGGTCAAATCAACACTGAAGTACATATGCCCAGCACTAGCGAAGTATCTTTAAATACTACCATTGTTTCATCCAATCCAAATGCAACCATTATATCCTCAGCCGTTGGTCCAGTTGATCCAACAGGATTCGTCCAACTCTTACAAATGTTTTTATCAGTAATGAAATTACCATCATTTACCTACAACGTACCAAGCGCCTATAACCTTGAATATATAGATATCACCTATCAATCTCAATTGGTTCAAATTTTAGTTGATATTGAAAAGAATTTATATAGATAATAAACCATTATACATATATATAATTAAAATTATTGTTTTTATTTATTAAGAGATCTTTTTTAATTAACTCTTTCTATAAGTTATTATTATTATTATTATTATTTACATATTATTTACCATAGTTTTTAAATAATTAATTAATATTATTTGGTAAAATTGATGGTCTTCTAATTTTAGTTTGAACTAAATTACTACTACTATTGTTTGGATTATTTTCTTTTAATGAACCTAAATTTGATTTCAAACCATTTGAAGCAGATGGAATGATTGATCTTCTAATTAATCTTTTAGCTGGTGAACTATGAACTAATTTTGAATTTGAAAGCAATGATTTTCTAGCAACTATTTTCTTTGGAATAGAAGAAGTGGTAGTATTAGGTTGGAGTTGTTGTTGTTGTTGTTGTTGTGATTGTTGTTCATCTTCCACTACTGTATTTATTGTTGAATACCCATTACCATTGATATTGTTATTACCATTACCATTATTATTATTCATAGCAAATTTATTTGAATCCAATAATGAATCAAGTTCTCTTAATTTTAATTCATGTTCTTTTTTCTTTAGCGACATTTCAAAATCAAACAATTTCTTTTTCTTTTCATTGTAAACCTTTTCTTGAATTCTTTCTCTTTCCAACAACTGTTTTTCTTTTTCAACCAATTCTTTATTCTTTATATCAATATCAGACACGGTTGAATTTAATTCCAGTGCAAATTTTCTAAGATTTTCTTTTTCCTCTTCAATCTCAAATTCTTTTTCCTCTAATGAAAATTCTTTTTCATTTAATTCCTTTTCACGAAGTGAGAGTATTTGTTCGATTTGTGCTAATCTTTCACTTTCAACTCTATTCTCTTCTTTAGCATTTTCAATCTCAAATAACTGTTCATCCAATGTATCATAATTTTCTTCACTACTTTTGATCAAATATATATTAATACAGATATTTATAAATTCATTTATATACTACCAAACATACAAATTCAATTGTGATTGTAATTGGTTGTTTGAATATTGACTATAGGAATCAATTTTCTTTCTTTTATTTGGTGTAAACAAATCTAGTGCCATTTCTATATATCTATGTTGATTATCAGTATTGATAAAATTGCTTCATTTTATAATATTTTTTTTTAGAAAAATTTCAAAAAACGATGATATTTTTTTAAAAAAGGCGCGCTCGTTGTTTTTGGCCAGTGTGCCAAATATGTAAATAAATGATAGATAAAAGAAATTATATTTTTATTCAATTTAAAGCTATTGTATGTGTTGTGTGTGTGTGTGTGTGTGTGTTGCCACTATTTACTATATATTAATATTCATTAAATAACATACATATATAGCTTAAAAAGAATTTTTTATTACAATTTAAACAGGTAAAATCAAATGTAATACAACTGGTGTTTATAATATGTGTAATGGTGCTTCTCATCTACACTTCGAGGGATATTGTTGGAGGCTATGACAGGTACGAGTATAATAGATACATAGACTTTGATTACTATATAACCAACAGTGCCCAAGAATACCCCTACAATCAAATTTTATCAAAATATTGGGCTGTTGATCCCCCTCAATCGTCCTCCAAGGTAACGGCTAAAGATATACTTGGAAATCTACCGCAGTATGTCGATAAAGAAACCAATATAACTGTACCCATTGTAGAGTATTTCCCCTACGCTGATTACAATCAAATGGATAGCAAAATGATAACGTTTTGGAATGATACTTTTTCATATTGGAAAAACATAGCTTTTAAAAACGTAACGAGTGATCTCAGTAAAGTTCCACCATACTATACAATCTATTTCAACACTGTCGAAGATAGCAATGGTGGGAAAAAGAAATTAAACTATACAATTGAAAACCTGTATCAAGAACTACAATCGGTATACTATCAATCTTTGTTTTTGGAAAGCCGCAAATTCAATGAAGCATATACACTCATTAGTTTTATAAACAATGCTTATCTCAAGTACTTGACTCCAAAAGAAGATAACTTCATCTGGGCAGTAAAACAACAGTATATTGATAGGTTTACATCTGAAAGGCAGAATACATTCTCATTCGTTCTATGTATTGTTTTATTACCACCGGTGGTGTCTATGGTATTCACGACATTTGTACATAGCTTGGTAACAGAGAGAGCCGAGCTACACATGTCTCTAATGAATCTAATGGGTCTCAAAACCATTGTATACATGGCCTCCAATGCCGTCTATTTCTTTTGTGTATTTATGATCTTTGTAGTGATCGTTATGCTGTTGGGGACAATTGGACTCGTACCGCTGTTTACTGGCGAGTTTTTTAGACTACTTGTTTTGTTTATATCTTACGGTCTTTCATTGTCCTCACTGTCATTCTCTGTGTCGGCATTCTTTTCCTCGACAAAGATGTCATCGGTGTTGTCGTATATTTTGATCTTGATAACACCATTGGTTGGCTCTTTGTTGGATCTATACTTTTACAGTGGACATCTCCTCTCTGCCATCTATCTCGTCTTTCCTCCATTCACATTCCAACATGGCATGTACCTACTGTGTGTCCACCTTGCCGATCACTATGAAAAGTTTCCCATCAACTCGCAATTCACCGCCGTCATATTTGCCCTACTCTTTCAATCGATTGCATTCTTTTTGTTGGGCATCTATTTGACCAATGTACTTCCTAAAAAGTTTGGATACTCGAGATCCCCATTGTACCCTATTAAAGGCCTCATCCATTACATAAACAACAGATTTCTCAAGAGACAGAACCAATACTCAAACTTTGATAGCGACAAAGAGATAGAGATAGAGATTACCGACGAAGATTATGACTGCAAAGAGGAGAGAAGGAGAGCATATGATCAAGATAATAATTATATTCTTAGATCGGTAAATCTATCGAAAACCTACAAGACTGGCAAGATAAACAAACAAGCCCTCTCAAACTTTTGCCTCACTGGCCAAAGGGGCGAGATCTTGGCCCTTTTGGGTCCCAACGGCAGTGGAAAGACAACATTTTTAAATCTACTTTGTGGCGTCCACAGACCCACCTCTGGCGATGCCTTTATCAATGGGCTCAGGATCAGCACCGAAATGGAGAGCATCTACTCGATCGTTAGTATTTGTTTCCAAAAAGATATCCTCTATGAGGAATTAACCGTTCTCCAACACATGGAGTTTTTCTTTGGCATAAAAAAGACGAGTATCGGCGCCACATCCACATCAGACCTTATCAAAAAGATATTAGAAGGGGTCCTTTTATATGACGAACTCAATGCAAAGGCAAAGAATCTCTCTGGAGGCCAGCGTCGAAGACTATCAATTGCCATCTCTTTAATTGGAGATAGTAAAATACTTTTGCTCGACGAGCCAACCACAGGGGTTGCACCAGATTCCAAAAGAACATGTTGGGATGTCATACAATCTATTAAAAGTGATAAACTCATTATCCTCACCACTCACTCTCTTGAAGAGGCCAACGAATTGGCAGATAAACTAGCCATCATATCATCGGGTCAATTGCAATGTATAGGTACCTCTACACATTTAAAACACAGATTTGGTTCAGGATTCAGTTTGGATATCATTCTCTATGCACCCGAATACAAACTCCAACTCATCGACAGTGTTCTATCTCAAGTACCCTCTGCTCAACCCAAAGAGACCATCATTCCCGACGAGGCCACCTTTATCATCCCAAATCAAACAGATATCATTAAGCTATTTACTATCCTAAATGAAAAAAAAGAAGAATATGGCATTAAATCTTGGAGTGTCAGTCATTCTTCTCTTGATGATGTTTTTGATCAAATTGTAAATCAAAGAGAAGAGATTCAATAATAAATAAACAAATAAAAGTTTTTGATGAGATTTCAAAAAAAATTCATATTTCTCATTTTTTTCCATCAGTATCCAAATGTGCTTTGAAAATTTATTTTCTAAAAAAAAAAAAAATCTAATGAATGATTTATGTGGACCTTGAGACTTTTTCTCTAATATTAACACTTTGAATGTTTAACTTGATAGACTTAAATAGCGACCGTGGAGGTAACACTAATGACAGAATGAATACATATGATCCTTTGGCTAAAATTGAGATTGTAGGACCAATTTGTACATCAAAAAAAGCCAAGCCACCAGTAGAGACTGCTGTCAAGGAATTAGGACCTTTGGGTGAATACCTTGTAAAAAATTTAGATCTTACACAAGAGAATAATAAATTTACAAGAGGCACAGTGACACCTGACGGAAGATTAGATCTTTGTAAGCAAAACATTGGTCCTGATGGAGCTAAATTTGTAGGATCAGTTTTATCTAAAAACACACATATCAAACACTTGCTCATGGGTGATGATAGTTTGGGTCCACAAGGAGCCAAAGAGGTTGCTCAAATTATCAGAGAGAATCCAAATCTAGAGACTATTTATTTGGGTTGTAATTACTTTAAAGAAGAAGGATCAGCATATCTTGCCGATGCACTCAAAGACAATACTCATATAAAGAATCTATGGATCAAGAGAAATGAATTGGGTGTTGGTGGTGCTAAAAACATTGCCTCAATGATTGCCTCAAACATTCATTTGGAAACCCTTGATCTCATCACCAACGTAATTACATCTGAAGCTATGCGTATAATTGTCGAAGAAGGCTTTCTCAAGAACCCAGAGACCAAAATCAAAACACTTCTTTTAGACAGCAATCCACTCGGACCTGAAGGCTACAGATATCTCTCACAGATCATTAGTGACAAAAGATTTAATATTGAAACACTGTCACTTGAACACACTGAACCAGGGGATCTAGGTTGCAAATATCTCTGTGAAGCAATGAAAGAAAATCAATCCATTAAAGAACTCTCTTTGAAAAGCAACCATCTCCCACCTTCAGTTGGTGTATATTTTGGTGAAATGTTGGCTGTCAACAAAGCATTGGAAACTATTCAATTTGGTCATTCTAAAAACTATGACATCGTTGGAGGACTTGCAAATAAATTAAACGACGACGCTGTAAAGGATATATTAAATGGCTTAAAATTCTCGACAAAACTAAATGTCATTGATATCACATTCAACGATTACACTGAAAAGAGTTTGGCATACATGAATGACACATTGTCATCAAACAAAAATATTTTCATAAGATTTTGGTTACCAATCAACAATGAAACAACTTCAATAATCCATAAAAAGCAATTTAAGCGTTGTAAAGAAAGACCCATGAAAAAAGATTTTATGACTCATGTAATTAAGCCAATTATCAGTGAATATAGAGTTTCAAAAGAAAAAAAAGAAAAAAAAGATACTATTAAATTATTAAATAATACAAATAATCAAATTTTTGAAAATGAACCTGTAACTTTAATTTTTTAAATAAATAGTAATTGAAAATATATATATTTTACAATGAATTATGTTTCTTTATTTAATGTATCTATTGGTGATGTAGTTGTAGTTGTAGTTGTAGTAGTAGTTGTTGTAGTAGTTGTAGTTGTTGTTTCTGGTGAAATATTATCAGATAAATTCTTTCTTTTCATTTTTAATATACGAATATCTATATTTTGAAAACCTGGATTTAAATGTTTTGTATGAATCTAATTTAAAATAAATAGTATTAATATATTTTGTTTAATAATTTTTAATTCATTAATAATGGATACATACAGTTTCAACATCAAAAAATCTATGTACTTGATTCATAAATAAAGATTCTGCATTCATTTGTCTATGTTCATAACCTAAATAAATTATTGTATCTGCGGGTTGTAATAATCCAGACTTTTCAAATACATATTCTTCTTTTTTCTCTTTTTCTGCTGTTGATGTTAAAGTTTCTTGTTGTTTTTCTTCTTCAATTGATAAAGATGAAACTTTATCTAATAATTCATCAGTATTACTACTATTATTGTCACTATTATCATTATTTTCTATTAACTCTTTTTCTTTTTCCTCTTTTAATTGTTTTTCTTTTTTAAGCTTTTGTTCTTCTTCTATTTCTTGAAGTACATCTTCCAACACGTATTGAGGAGGAGGTTTAGGATGAAAAGAACTGAGATCCAACAAAGATTTCAATAACAAATCTACACAATCATCTTCATACATTAAATCTGAACCGACAATCATATCAAATGGAGGATTAAATCTAGAAATATCATCTCCCCACCATAATTCATCGACAGTGGTTTTGTTTAATTGACAATTGGTTTTTACATTGTGTAAAAGGATTTCATGCATACTCTTTTGATCGGTTAAAATAATTTCAGCACCCAATAGTGATAGTGTAATACCCAATAGACCTACACCACTACCCAATTCAATGATTCTTTTACCTTTTAATCCTTTAGGTCCAACCTCTAATTCAAAAAACTTTGACATTACAATTGACTAAAATTTATTGATTCATTTGTTGTTGACAATTAATTAATATAAGCTCCCTTAGATAGATAGTTACTCAGTTTATCACACAAATACATACACAATCCCAAACACAAGATCCTATTCTACAACCAGTAGGACTTTGTTTAATTTCAATTTGATTAAATTGAAAAGGGAATAAAAAAGGTTGTTTAAATCTTTCATAATAATCCCATGATCTAGGAAGTTGAATAGTTTGACTTATTTCAACTTTTTTCTTGTGAAAATGTTTATCTGATCTTCTGCCCATGATTATTAATAGTATTACTATTATTTTAACACAAAAATTTCGGTTCTCGTTTTTCTAAACAAAAAAAATTAAAAAAAAAAAATTAAACTTTTTTGGATCCTCAATCATTTGCTTTTTCGGGTATTTAATTAATTTGAATATAGCTATCAGCGATATTAACAGGATGAGCATTGGGCACCGTTTCAATGTCCGGTTCTACAGTTAAAATTGGGTGGGTTTACCTCCTAGCTTTTTATAAAAAAAACAAAGATATATATAATAGTTTTTTAAAAAAAAAAAATCTATTATTTATTACTATAATAAAATTGATGATTTAGCAACACTATTAAATAATAATATACATAAGAGAGAAGAGATGATATGGATTACTATAATTATTCTACATGAGGAAAAAAAATAAAAAAACAAGAATATATGATATTATTATTTAATAACCATCTAAATCAAAGAAAGTAAAGTTTGATTTGCCAGTAATGTTTTTACAAGTTCTAGCTAAACCAAGATTCTTGGTAACGCATTTACCATTACCTTTTTCTTGACAACGAAGCATGGAGTTCAAATAACTAGACCAACAAGCTTCAGCTTTGAGTTGAGCAATAGAGGATTCTTTGAGGACTTTGCATTCCAAACCGGCTGGACCTTCTGGACATTTAACAAATTGCATACATGGAGCGTATAAAGAGATAGAGTTATCCATAGAGTCAATGATACCTCTAACAGTTTTGATTGATTCAGCAGTGGCTCTAACTTCATCCTTATCCTTGGCATAGTCTTTGGCAGTTTTTTGTTCAACCTTGACCTTCTTTTTGTCTTCCTTGACCTTCTTTTTCTCATCCTTGGATTTCTTTTTCTCTTCTTTGGAGGCATCCTTGGCAGCTTTCTTTTCTTCTTTGGATTTCTTTTTATCGTCATCCTTGTGTTTCTTGTCTTTTTTATTCTTTTTTATTCTTTTTTGTCTTTTTTATCCTTTTTATCGTGATCGTCGTGCTTGTGCTTCTTGTCTTTCTTGTCTTTTTTATCCTTTTTGTCTTTCTTTTCCTTCTTGTCCTTCTTGTCTTTCTTTCCTTCAACGTTTTCATCGTCTTCAGTTACTGGAGCTTCAGTGAGTTTCAAGAGTTTCTTTTCAAGCTTGATATCCTTTTTGCTCAATGGAGTTGGATCGGTGGAAAATGAGGAGAAAGAGACAAACATTCTAGCAAAGAGAGCACATTGATTCAAAAGACCTTCACTGCTACCAGTTTTGAATGGAAGAGTGTTTGGTGTAATATACTTTAAAAACAATGAGTGATAATTGTTAGCAGTAGGAGTAGATGGAGTAGTGGTGGTGCTTGAATTATCAGCAGCAGTGGTAGGAGTGGTAGTAGCTGGTGTTGCCATTTTATATATTATATATTATTGATTGAATAAACGGTGAGAATATAATAAATAATTTATAAAAAATTGGATTTTTGATTGAAGCTGAGAAAAAAAAAAATGAAAAAAAGAAAAAATATTCACCAAAATCACACAATTCAATTATAAAAATAAAAATTAAATAAAAAAAATTGAAGATGCCCCCATTCCTGTAAAAAAAAAAGTAGATTTTTTTTTTGAAATGATTTCTATCACAGGGTTTTTTTATTTCTCTGGTTGGAATCTATTCCAAAAACATATGTTTATAGTGTGTCTATCTATTTATATGAGGAAAGATTGATGAGGGTGATGTATTACTTAATGTTGCTAAATTTATTTATTTATTAAGCTTTTTGAATTAAATATTTGATTTATCATTACCACGATTGGTAGAGATATCGTGACGAAGATTAGATAGCTCATCCTCTTGTTCACTGATTACGTATTTCACAAGATCACCAATGGATAACATGCCAATGAGTCTGTTGTTTTCTACGACGGGGAGATGTCTGATGTTTCTTTTGGTCATAATGGATATACATTTATTGGCGCCGCTGTCAGAGGACACGGTGATAACTTTGGGCGACATGACCTCCTTGACTAGTGTTTGTTTGGGATCCAATCCACATAAATCTACTTTGGATAGATAATCCCTCTCGGAAAAGATACCACTCATTCTACTGGTGCTGTCGACCACGATGCATGCGCCAACTCTCTTTTCATTCATGAGTTTGATGGCGTCAAATACAGAGGAGGTCTCGGTGATCTTTACCATTTTACCATGGTTCGAGGCAATCTTTTTATCTATGATACCGCCGACATTGATATCTTTGTATTTATTGAATTTTGGATGCAATTGATCGACGATTTGACTCTTTACACGTATGATTTCCACAGATTTGGGTGAGATTGTAATATTGTTTCTCTTGTGCTCGACCATAGACATCAACATCTTGTTACTGTGTTCGTTGTTGTATGTAGTTGTGTTTGTTGTCGATCCCAATATCATTGGATTGTTTAAATTACATAATCCAACTTGATTCACAAGTATTGGTAATCTTATAGTTGATTTTGTAAATATATTTTTAATTGTCAACATTATTACTATTATTAATATATATTTATATATATATATCCAGATATTTATAGAGATAAAAAATTTAAAAGAAATAAATTTTTTTTCATTTGTGTGTGATTTTTTTTTTTTCTATCCATACTGAATTCCAAAAAAGAATAAAAGATTTCTTCCAGAAAAGGATACACCCTGTTTTTCAATTTTTCATTGTCACCCCACTTTTTAAAGTTTTTTATCTTTTTTTGTGAATTTTCATATTTTTTGCCATAAACACACTAGAAAAAAAATAAAAAAACAAACACTAATTGTGAATGAATTATAATCTATTATATTTATATTATATTTATATTATAGTATTATCACTACTACTTTTGATGTTTTGGAATTAATTTTAAATACACATCTAAAATTTTAGTACCATCTAAAGACCACTCTTGAATTTGAGTAGAATCAGGATGTTCAAAGAGATATTGAAGTAAATTTGATACAGTGTCCATATTTTCAATAGAGTAAATTAATTCTATATCGGGGGTTGTGTGAGTAGAGTTTGACACTTTTTCCTCTGTGAGGGTGGGGTTAAAAGTGCTCGAGTTTACCATATTTCCAACTGTTACCGGGTCTTTGGTTACCAATTTCAGTGTGTAGCCTTTGCTATAGCGTGTTTTCAAGTGAATAGGGGTGCCCACCGCTATGAGCTTGCCTGTCTGCATGATGGCAATTTTGTCGGCATTCTCTGCCTCTTCCATGCTGTGTGTGGTCAGCAGGATGAGGCGGTCGCTTTTCATCGACTTGATGAGACGCCATATGTATTGGCGATTGGACGAGTCGATGCCGGTGGTGGGCTCGTCAAGGATGATGATCTTGGGGTTGCCAATCAGGGCCAGTCCGACCGAGAGGCGGCGTGCCATGCCCCCGCTGTAGGTGCACACGGGGTTGTCGGCCACCGATGTCAGTCGAATGTCTTTTAATATACTCTCCACCTCGTCGTCAATGGCCAACAGCGGATTGGTCCGTTTGATCAGATACATAATGGCCAAATGCTGGCGTGCCGAGAGATGGGGCCAATGGACGTCAAATTGCGGAGTGTAGCCAATAATCTTGGAAGTGCACTGTGACTGCGTGTGGGCATTATATCCACACACGAGCGCATAGCCTAGATTGGGTGTGGTCTGTTGGGTGAGGCAATTGATGGTGGTGGTCTTACCGCTTCCGTTGGGCCCCAGCAGGCACAGGATCTTGCCCTTTTCCGATGACAGGTTGAGGCCATCCACCGCAGGTGTTTTGCCATTGTACGATTTGACGAGATTTCTAATGACGAGCGCGTAGTTTTTGATGTTGTCGAGGTTGACATTAGTGGCCTCTTGGACAATGTCGGGGTCTTGGTGGCTGTCGGCCACGGTGCCTCTGAGGGAGGAGATGTTTTCCAAATCATACTCTTTGGTGCTTGGCTTCCAGTACTTTTTGTCAAACAAAAATAGAGGTGATTGCTTGCCTCCGTGGGCACCCTCAACAACCTTGTCGAGATACCAGCACAAAAACAAAGACACCAACCCAGAGAGCAGCATAAAACAGATGCTTTCAAAGCATGTGGGATAATCTGAAAAGTCGCCGTCGTATTCCCAGTGGAAAAAAGTTCTGGCCGTGAAGTTCTCTTGATGGTATTTCAATCCAGTATCAAACAACCCATACCAAAAGGGCATGGGTGCGGTGATGAGCTGTATGTCGCCCAACACCTTGGCAATATTGGTAAAGGGCAGAATAGTGGTGACAATGCCAACGATCCTGAATCCTGGCATATAAAGAATAGGTGAGGCAATAGAAAATAAACAGAATACCAATACACTAAACAGGCCAAGGGTAAATGACAATACTGACAAGATGACCGAGCTCTTGAGTGTTGAGATAAAGGAGCTAAAGAAAAGAGTGAACGAGTAGATGGTGAAACCATATACCATGAGCACCGAGAATAGAATCAAAGGATTGCATTTATAAACAAAATCAAGGCCAGGACATGTGTATCCTATGACCATGATCACCAATGTGTTCCACAGATGACCTATCATACCATCGATCAGCCATACCAATATATAGACCTCATCATACACACCCGAGGTTCTCAGATAGGCTCGCATGTTTGAACCTGTTTCCTCAACTCTTGTCGACAAAAAGACAATGGTTGGAAATGTTTGTCCGAGGAAAACAAATATCATAACCAATGCTTTGACACTCTGAACAACCTCGCTGGTGACTTTAGACTGGACAGTCTTTTGCAACTTGTCCCACGAAAGAATCGTCGGTGCCTTTCTCGAATTGACTGACAAGTCTACGTCTTGTTTTGCAAACACTGACAAGAATTCCCTCTCTATTGCGATTTGAATGGATGTTGCATAGGCTATTGCCTTTATCTCCATTCTATTTTCCCCATGATACGATATCGCCGTGACGAGGGGATTGGTTCTCGGACTCGTTCCATTGTAGAGCAGATTATAAAATATCATACTGTCGTTCAGTCTATAGAAATACAACGTTGCAAAGTACGTTGGCACGCCATTGCTGCCTCCTTTTTCTACCAAGTCTGTTTGATTTGTTCTAAACTCCAAAGGAACGGGTACTACATCTGTGCCAATAGTGAGATCCAAAGAATTGGCTACCCTTTGCATTATCAACTCTCCATCTAAAACCAATTTGTTAAGATGATCACTATCTACAACACCACCAATACCTTTACCATTCCCATGCACTCTACCAAGACCTTGATCAAAACTATACCCAATTACATAGGAACAACAGGGTGATTTGAATCCAGTGGGAAATGATTCTGAAGGATAAGATTCTGTCGAATAGGGTGTAATCACAGTATTGGCCTTCTTGTCTAATGATACAAATATCAAAATATAGATCAACAATGATATAATCGGTGACAATAATCTAATTGCTGATATAATTCTATTTGTTTTCTATCTATAGATATTAATATATATCTTTTGACCAGATGAAATTGTTTTGGTTCGAAACATACAAATAATAAAAATTGTTTATAAAGTAAAGGATAAAACTGATTAAACCATAAAGGTTTATTTTTTATATTCATTCTTTCTATCTGTTTGTATTGATAACATCTTTATCGCTATGGCTCAACGATCGAAACAAAAAAATTTTTTAAAAAAAAACTTTAAATTTAGATATTTGTGTGGACAAAGATTCCCAAATTAAACAGAACAGGAATATTGTATCGTTTAAAAGATATACAGATTTGATTATTTATTATCTACTCGTATCACAATGAATACTCTTAGTTTGTTCTTCTAATTGAATTTGAGTGATTTCTTGTTTTTCAGAATCGATTTCTGAATTCATTGAATTTATTGTCGTTGTCATAGTTGTTGTTTTGGTGGATTTTGTTAGAGTCGATGTGGTGGTTGTTGGTGTTGTAGTTATTGTTTTTGTTGATTTTGTAGCTGTGGTCGTTGATGATGTGGTTAAATTTGTAGATAAAAATGGTGTTGGTGCAAGCTTGAGTAATTCTTCAGGATCTAGTCTCTTCCTCTTATTTGGTACAGGTGCCTTTTTATTTTCTTGATTATAAAATTTTTGTAGTAAAAATATAGCTTCATTCTTTAATAGACCTGATATTGATGAATAAGGTCTTCCATTTGATAGCCTATACTCATCATTAGTATACACGTATATCCTATCTAATGGAAGAATCTTTACATTATACATACTCTGACTTATTTAAAGGAACAACAGAACCATTGCCCCCAAACTTTTCATTAAAACAACCAAAATAAACTTTTTTAATCTTGACCAATTGTAAAGCAGCTGCACACATTAAACAAGGCTCAACTGTTACATATAATGTACATTCTTGTAATAATACATCTTTAAACTTTTCATTTAATTCTTTATTTAAAAATATTTGATCAAATGCTTCTAGTTCTGCATGTCTAGTACCCTATTGTTAATGTTATTAATAATGTGTGTGAATAGTAAAAGAGATGGTCCTCTTCAAACAAGATAGATATAGGTGTACACATACATTTTTCTTTATATTTGTTTTATTTGAACCTCTTGATATGATAGTATCGTTATGCACAATAACACATGCAACAGGAACCTCTCCTTCGATAAAAGCTTTTTCACCCTACAAATGAATAACTTAACTATTAATATCATGTCTAATGTTCCTCTTTTCAGTATCTGATATTTACTTCTTCGATAGCGGCCCTCATAAAAGTGCAATGTTTTTCGTAATCCTTCTTTTCATTTTCATCCAATTCCTCTATAGTTTTACATGTGAATAGATCTGACATGATTTCTAAATATTCGATTCTGTTTCACAAAGATTTGATTTTTTCGTTTTGCGCGCGACACAAAAATAGTGAGAATTTTGGGAAAAAAAGCAAAAAACCAGTTACTTGGTGTTATCAAAGATTCCATGTCCATCCATTGTTTATCCCTATTCAAATGATACCTATCTCTTATAAAGGTACACATATTGTTGTTGTTGTTGTGTTATAAAAACAAATAAAAAATTTATTTTATGAATTTTCAAGATATGCGAGGATGGGGAGGGTTAAAATTTAATGGAATAAGGACTATTAATAGGATGCAATAGTATTAATGAATTAAATTAATTAATACTAGCATATTGATTATTAATAGTTCCTTTTACTTCAACTTTGGATGCAAGAGCACGCTTTTGCTTTCTCTTTCTTTGAGAGTATTTGTTTTTAAGGAAAATGATTCCCATTTCTGCACTGATGGCGATAAAGTAATTGATGGCGAGTAAAACTAAAATCTTTAATTTCCAAGCCATTGTGACGTCTCCAGTGAAAACAAAACTGCCAATTGGCACGAAAAGACAGATAAACGAGGTTGCCAAAGAGACAAAGAAACAACCAAACAGGAAACGATTGGTATAGATTGGTTTGAGGAAAGGTTTACCCCATGAATAAATAAGAGCCATAATTGAGTATTGGAAATTACCAAAGACAAAGAGACTTGCACAAATGTAATTGAGTTTTTGTTCTTCAATTTGCTCATGGTTCATATTGAATGTTGATTTGGTAGAGCCTGTCTCTTTGTACCATTTTTCACGTTGAACCAAGACAAATACAATGGAAAGGAATGCACCGACCAATGCGACTTGGGTCAAGAGGGAGCCAATGACGGCTACGGAAATGAGTCTACTAGAGGGTCTTTTCACCGATAGCTTGGTGCAAGGTTCGGTTCTACCCATGAAAATGACCAATGGAAAGATGAGCCACAAGTCTTGATAGAGATACATGAAATTAGTGAGCACTGAACCAACGACATACAAGAGAATGACTTGAGAGAACTGAATCAAAGAGTACATGCCAATGAATTGGAAAAGCTTAAAACTGACAGACAAAGAGGCACGACCTTCTCTAATTAAATTGTGGGTGCAAGAGACATTGGTAATGGTGGAGGTAAAGGGAGCAGCAATAGAGGCCTCGGCAAGCGAGAGAGAGATACCAACGTGGGCAGCTTTCAAGGCACCACAATCATTGGCACCGTCACCACACATACCGACATAGAGGTTCTTGGCTTGAAGTTCTTCAACGAGATTTTGTTTTTGATCAGGGGTCATACGTGCAAAAATGGAACCTTTTCTGAGCATTTGATTGAATCCAATGCTTGGACCATTCAATTTGAAATCTTCATAGAAAACCTTCCAGCAATCACCAGTGATGGCAAGAGAGTAGTTTTCAAAGTCATAGCTACCATTGTCGACAGTGAGTGTGTGGCTGTCCAATTTATAGGGAACAGCTTCGTCGGCGCTAGTTACATCGGTCCAAGTGATTTTAGAGGCACCATTTTCATCCTTGACGAGTTCAGACATAAAGATGGTTTGGTCTTGTGGCACGATACCACACTCTCTGGACACACTGACGGCAGTCAACACATTATCACCAGTGACCATAATCAAACGAATTTCGGCGTCCTTGAGGACTTTGAGTGCAGGAGGAGTCTCTGGTTTGATTTTGTTTTCCATAATGATAAAGCCCAAAAAGAATAAATCTTTTTCGGCCTCTTCTCTAATATCTTCTTTGGTTTTGCCTTCATAGGTGGTGGTCCATTCCTTGTAGCCGCAGCCCAACACACGATAACCCTTTTTGGTGTAGGTAGAGAGAACGTGGTCAAAATCTTTGGGAATTGATTCGGGGACAGAGAGTTTTTTCATCATTTCTGGTGAACCTTTGACAATGGCCATATCGCTAGAGGTTGGCTCAAAAGTGGTCGAGTTGATACCTCTGACAATCACACTCATTCTTTGGAGTGCCGATTGGAATTCAAATCTATCGACAAGGGCAATTTCATCAGAGCTCTCGAGAGCGGTGCAATCGACGGGGTAACTATGTTCTGGTGAGAGTTGGGATTGGCTATTGACCTTTTCCAACTTTATGGTGGCACAAAACTTTTCATGAGTGTCGTTTAAATGAGAGTTTGTGGCTTTAAAGATCTTTTCCTCGAGTGGATCACCAGAGACTTGTTCGTCAATGTAGGCCAATGTGTGACAGGTGGCCATTGTCAAGACCAAGGGTCCAGTCATTCTGCCAAACTCGGTGACAATGGGCGAAAACGATTGATTGTGGACGGGGAGGACACCCAAAAGATCAAGACCATCTTCGGTAAGAGTACCAGTCTTGTCAAAGCAATATACTTCAATTTTACCAGCCATACTTACTCTTGGTGGAGAGATACAGAAAATCTTTTTGGCCTTGAGACGAACAATAGAGAAACCAGTACCTACCGACTGTGCCATAGGAAGAGCGGGTGGCACCACAATGGTGATGAGATCGAGGGCTCTAATGACAATTTCAGTGTGAGAGATTTCAATGTCTTTCAACTCTAACATTCTCCAAACACTAATAGCAAAACCAACCAAAGCAATACCACAGAGGACCATCAAAAACTTGACAGATTGTTCGAAAAACTTGAAATGGCTTTCCTTGGGATACAACATACTGAGGACGAGGCCACCCTTGGTGGTGAGCCAGCTGGTCTTGGTAATCATGGCCAAAATCTTTTCATTGTCTTTGGATTGAGTCTTGACAACCATGGTGCCGCCAGACATTGCACAACGTTTATTTACATTTCCATCGACAGAGAGATTGTTGCCAGAGCACTCTTCCAATGAGTATTTGGTGACGGGGATCGACTCACCTGTCAACATAGACTCGTTGAGAATTACTGTACCAGTCAAGAGGGTCATGTCGCAGGGCAACAAGAGTGATTTCTTGATTTCGATAATATCGCCAGGAACAAGACTGTCAGAGAGCACCTCTTCATAGACACCGTTTCTCAAAACGCTCACAGTGCACTTGTAACGAGCAATCTCGCCCAAACGCTTGAGATTGTTTCTTGTCTCAAACAATGTGAAACCGGCAGAAATGGTGGCAATCAAAAGAATAGCACCAGCATAGTAATAGTAGGCCTCAGCACACCAGAGCCCAATACTGTAGATTTGGAAAATAAAAAAGGGATGGAGTACTTCTTCCATCAATAGACGGGGAATGGATTTCATTGGCACATCGATAAAATTGGGTCCGTGGAGATCCTTGCCCTTGTTGTAGAGATCGGTGTTGAGACCTCTTTTGCAGAGATCGGCAATCTCTGCACGAGTGTATTGGGTACGGGCTTCGGGACGCTCAAATACATTTTGACCGGCATTGTAAAACAAACGTGTAAATTTGAATTCAATCATCTTTACCAATTGATCGCTGGGCAATGTGAGGCCACCTTTGCCAAGTGCAAATTGACTCACCTTGCATAATTGATACTTTTTATCTTTGGATTTAACGTAAATGTAATCTGCCTCGGCCAAAGATGATTCTTGAAGTCTCATCTTGATTGCCCATCTTGGGAACCAATGATAAACCAACAACAATATACCTGCACTCAATACTATTAATCCATAGTGAATAATTGCATTTGTCAAGGTTTTCTTGTATCCTCTCATATAATCTATATCCTATGTATGTGTATAAATCCTATAGTATTAATATTTGATCGATCGATTGATTGTGAAGTTGATTGAAATTGATTGAAATTGACTATCTTAATCAACAACAGCACACACATACCAAAACTTCATCATTTTCAACAAATCTGTTTGCATGATTTTTTAATTTTTTTGTATAATCTTTAGTTTTCTCTCCCATGATTGATTTGAGTTGTTATAGCTTGTATATCTATCTCTATATGTGTATTGATATCTATCTCTGTACTATTATAATCAACTCTAATGATACAATAAATATTGTACAACAACTACAAATATCCTTTTATTGTAACCTGGTGTAGGGATGTATGGGAACAAGAGTTAATATAGTAATATTATTTATTAAACTTTTGAAATAGTATCGGAATATATAAAGTAAACAAAGACAACAGACAACAGACAATCACAATAGACACAAACAGACAACAGACAACAGACACAATACATAAATAAAAAGAAATAAAAGAAATGTCCTCCTCCACTCTCTTTGTTGTTACTGCTTTAGTCTCACTTGTTCTTTCTCTTCTTCTCCTCACCTATGATGGATGAAATTGAATGAATAAAATACAGTGGTGAAAAATTAAAGTTTTAGATTTACACTATTACCACCCCCACTCACCTCCACCTCTTGCTGCTATTCGCCTACATATGTTGATTTTTTAAAATATAAAAATATAAAATTATAATGGGGTGGTGAGGTGATATTTGGGGTAAAAATAAATTATTTTGAAATAAACACGCAAGTGTATTAAAAGAGTAACAGCAATACAACAGAATAGTCTTTAAAGTTTGTTGTTTGTCGATATCTTAGATTGAAAAGATTGAGATTATAGGTTTCACATGTGTATATCAATTATTACTACTATCTACCTGTCTGTCTATCTATCTATCTATCTACCACGACTACAAACAACATACAATAGAATAAATAATTACAATTACTAAACCAAAGAATTAAAATTATAAAGAGTAAGGATTGACGAAATTAGATTCAATTTATATTGGAAAAAAAGAAAACCTTTTTAATATTATTATTGATGTACCACTCACAATCACAATCAATCACACTAGTATGTGTTTAAAAAAGACAAACAAATAGATTTCATAGGCCAGATTTGTATGTTTTGAAACTTTTTCTTTTTTTTTTTTTTTTTTCAAAAAGGGAACCGAAATTTTAAAAACACATCATCATCCGAGATCACATAAAAAACAGACATATAAAAATTAATTTAAACACACACGCCACAAACAGAAATAAATGACAAAATTTTATTTCCATATATATATAAATATTGACAACAAGTTTGTTGATGGTGGTGTGACTCTGCAGTACTTACAATATAATGATTATTATCTACTACAAAATGAGGTTGAATATGGGGATGTTCTCCAACACACATACACACAATCAAATAGTGAATCAACAAAAAAGTTTGGTGTGTGTACTACACAATCGAACGACTACTAATATTAATTGTGCGTAAGTACTAATACTATGAGTTATCGTTGCTGCTGCTGCTATAAAGTATGATTAACTCCAACTCTTCTCCTCTCACTTTTTGATATTATTTTTATTTTTATTTTTTTTTTTTAAAAAAAAAATTTTTATTTCGAGCGTTTTTTTTCGCCAATGATTTTTGTCTCAGTCTCTCAACCGCCCAGGGTCTAAATCGCCACACGCCGAGAAATTGAATTTTCGAAAAGCTAAGATAATTGAGTGTGGTTGGAATGTCACTCCTAGAGATATCAGTGGTGTTTGGTATTTGAGAACAAAGGTTTTTGAATATTCCATTTCTCAAATAATAAATTGTCCTCCAAAGAGTCTTGCACAAAGATAATTGACGACTCGCCTTGATCCAAGTTATCCAAATCTTGAGAGAGCGCTCTATTCTTTTCCTCACTAGATAGCTTTACATTGTCAAAATCCAGTATTTCCTCATAGGGACCCATTTCCAATAGGATGGGTATTTTATCGATGCTCGTTGAAGAAGCAGAAGAGGAATTGTCTGTCATTGTGACGCCGTCGATTACAGTTTTGTAAAAGATATCATAGGTTTGGTGATGACGATGATTATATTGATACCACAATTCATAATTGGATTTATGATATTCTTCAATTCTTTCTTGAATGTTGGACTCAAAAATCTAAAAAGATATTTTAAAAATGATGGTGATATTGAGATATTTTGTGTGAGTGGGCGGGGCTTTTTAAAAATAAAAAAAAGGGGGTAGATATTTACATTTTGATCATGATCTGAAAGTTGGCTTTGATTAGTTAACCAATGGTCATTTATATGAATTGGTACATATAGATAAATATCTGTTATAGCTTTCATGTTGTCTAAATAATGAAGAGTGTTAATATTTTGAATAAATTGAGGTTTGAATAGTAAAAAAACAACATACTTTGTTTCCATTTTTTGTTTAAATAGGGGACTAGAGATTTCATTACCTTTAAACTATAGTATCTAATTAAAGGTTTCTGATGAAGTTGATCTAATTGAATATATTTCTTCAATATATTCTATTGTTGTGTTTGGTTAGAGTCAATATAGATAATATGTACACACACTTATACAAATACTTACAGCTGATTTAGTTAATGGTAGAGAATATATTCTTGGTGGATGATGTTTAATAATTTTTTGAATGATACGTAATATACAAATGGTACTGAAATAATTTCTCCAATTTTCTTGAATTGGTTGTTGTTGAGTTTGAGATGATGCACCTGATGTTGACAAAGAGAGTGAGGATGTTGTTGTTATTGAAGATGCATTTGATGATGGTGATGATATATTAAAATACTCTTCACTACCAATAAAGTTTTGAGAGTAAAGATGTTTTTCAATCGATTCTAAATTTAAACATTTATATAATAAAACAATTGCATTTGATTCATATAATATTTTAGTTATATATTCAAATTGAAGATGTTCTTTATATATGTACAGCATTAATAGTATTAGTAGATGTAGTATGGACGTATATTAATTATAATAAAAAGACATACGATTAAATTTAGAATGTTTTAAAAGTAATAAAAGTATACTTAGAGTTGATTTGGAAATGATTTCTTTGTGTCTGAGAAAATCAACTGCCGATTGCATTGTTTCAATCAACGAGGCCGATGATCCAGGTGATGGTGCATCAATGACAATCTCTGCCATTAAATTAATGGGTCCCGTATAGCTTTTAATTGGTGCTGCTGCCAATATAATTTTAAGTAATATAATTACAATCTTTGATAAATTACCAACATTCATACACTGTTTTTATCATCTATGTTAGTATATTTATTAAATCCATGTGTACGTGTGTAAACTATAATGGAGAATACATACATAAAATCTTTCAAAATTTGTTGGATTCTCTAATAAAATACGAGGTTTAGTTATATTATTACTATTATTACTACTATTATTATTTTTACTATTACTATCATAACTATTGTTATAATAATTTACACCAATTTCTTTTCTAACTGGTTCAGGAGGATAGAGATGGGATTCAAGGAGATTTAGGGATTCAGAGAGTGATGGAGGAAGATGAAGGAGATCAAATGATTTATATTCTTTGGATGTACCTAAAAAGTGAGAATTTACTTTATGAAGTTGAGCATTGTTTCTTAAAATATGGTGATAACGTGATGTTGATTTAATAAAGTTTGATATATCACTAGTACGCGATTTAAATGTATGTTGATAGTTGGCTTTTGCCAGACGTTCTTGTTTTCTACGTTTAAGAGATTCCAATGATCCAAAATAGATTTGAATTGATTTGTTAAATACCAACAATATCTTTTTAATTGGATAAACATTACCTTCAATTTCGTTAAATTCACACAACAATTGAATCATAACTTGAACAATACTATCAGATGTTAGTGTTGTTGTTGTATTTGATTCAATATCACCATCGTCATCACTCCCCCCACCCATAATATCTGATTGTATATTTATATTTTCTTGATTATTCACAAGAATGAGATATATGATATCCAATAAAATACTCATCATTGGATCTGATTTCTTTACATTAATCTTTATATTTAAACTATTATTTTTACTATTATTGTTACTATTGTTTTGATGGTGACTATGATGATGTTTCCTCAATGGTGTATTAGTGTTATTACTATCTTGTTGTTGTATTGGAGGTTTAACTACTATTTGTTCATTTGATATTCTATTTATGGATATTAGAGTCTTCTTCTTATCATATTATCACTATATTACATAATGCTTACTTTGAACATAATACTAAAGATTTTAATAGAATCGGTAAGATCTGATTATCATAGAGTAGTTTACAATTTGATTTTGAATACTTTAATTGAAGAGCAATAGATTGATCATATTCATCTCTAACACCTTGAGCTATATACCAAATGAATCTTAATCTTGTTAGATACTTTTGATACAAAACACTGTTTCCTTTGAATGAACATTCCAACATTTCCATACACAATTGTATATATTCATTCTTTATGTCTACATCTAAATCATTCCATTTAACAACAATGGGTTTAAGTAGGGTTGCTGTCACAACGCTACCACCACTACTAGAGATTGAATGTCTGTTGTCATTTGTAATTCCCATTGGTTTGGTTTGATTTAAAATCTCTGGATAATAACTATTGCAAAATTGTAAAAGATTTGAATAGAATTGATTCGAGAGATCAGATTTCTTGAGTATATTGAGTTCAGAGTAAGAGTAAAGTTGATTGATTTCATTGATAAATTGATCAGATTCCTGAAAGTTTGAATCACTAAAACACCCTTCCTCCTCTTGATCATCCTCTTCTAGTTGCTGCTGTTGTTGTTGTTGTTGTTGATTACTGTCATTCTCTTCAACCAATTCTATAGTTGGCAACAGTGGTGGTATATTGTTGTTTTCATCTTCTTGTATATCAGTGATCTCTACCTCAACTGTTCCCTGTTGATCTATATCTCTTTCCATAATGTGTGCTAGAAATTGAGAATAAACAGATTTTGGCAGTGCGCCCAATAACACCGAGAACAAATCAACTAAATATATCTAATTCAATTTAAAAAACTGATAAAACCATCATTTTTTGCATTTTTTTTTTAAAGTTTTTTTGAATTTTTCTTTGATCATTTTTCATTCAGATTCGTTCATTGGTGGGTGTGTCAAAGAGTATAGATATAAGATGTATAATAATAGAAGAGATGATATAGACGATGAAGATGACGAGGATGCAAAGAAGAAGGAGGCCTTATTGTCAAAGATTCCTCCGCCACTCTATCCACCCAGAAAAGATATACCCTATTTACCCACAATCGATTATCACAACTATCCAATGACATTCACCGCTATGAAGTATCGTCAGAATGCTGCATACTCAAAATATAATTTAAATACCGAAAAGATAATATTGGCGCAAAGAGGTATGTAGATATGTAGAGAGCTAATCCGATAATCATTATTTATCATTCATTAATCAATCTATGTATCCATCTATTAGATGGAGTTGATAGATATTCAAATAGATTTCAAAGTTCAACTAAAGAGTTGAATACATCAATTATCAATAAATTACCAGTATCAGTTGGCTATGTACCTTATGAATTAATATTTAATAGAAAGAAACCTAAAAAGAAGATGAATACAGCATTAAAGTCTTTGGATGAAATTGCAAAACAAGAAGAAGAGGGTGGCGAGGAAAATAAAGAAGGTGAAGATGGTGAAGAAGAAGAAGAAGAAGAGTCTGATATGGAAAATGATGAATATCTTCAAAATGATTTAGAGGATGATGATGACGATGATGATAGTGGTAAGTGTTGTTTTGTTGTTTATTTGATAACTATCATATATATCAAGAAAACTAATAATATCTAATAATAATAATAATTTAGATGGTGATGATGAAGCAAACTTTTAAACACACAAAGTTTATTTTATTTATTTATTTACACTTCCTAATCCTAAGTGCAAGAGCTCAATGTTATCAAACACATACACAGTCTCAATATTGTTTCAAAATGATATCTATCATAAATTTATCATTTATTTAAAAAGAAAAGTTGTAGTTAGATTCTAGATTTTTCTTTTTTTTT
>AJWJ01000120.1:0-50563 GCA_000277445.1 Polysphondylium violaceum | reverse complement strand
TTCTTATCATTTCAATTTAACACCAGCTACTTACAAGGAAATCAACCAAAGTCAGTATGATGTTGCCAATGATAATGTTAAATTCTTGTTAAATAGACGTCCATTGGTATATAGAATAGCTTATGATGGTGATGATAAACAAAATATTCAAGGTGGTATTGCACTGACGGCTGGTTCATATACAGAAACTAAAAAAGATAAAGTAAAGAAAACAGTGGCAGATACAAAAGAGTTTAATTATTATTTATCAAATTTCTTACATTATAATGGTACCTTTGATATTAAACCTTCTTTTACTGCTCCAGTTACAGAAGGTGATGATATTGCTCAGTTTTTTTAGTCTTTTACATGTATTCTTGTTTTTTTTTTTTTTTGTCTGCATTTAATAAATTCCTTTTATTCAACAAAAGTAATTCATGATAAAGTGCAACCCTTTTTAGATAGGGGATAAGTCTAACTTTTATGATGGAATAGGACTTTTGTTCAAGATGTCTATGTACAAAGATAGTTTTTTAAAATTTATAAAATTTTTTTTTTTTTTAGAATGATTCTAAATTCAAAAAATAGTCAAGCCCGAGAAGGGATTCGAACCCCTGACCCTAGTTTAACCTACCCTTTTTACGGGAACCATGCGATAACCAGCTACGCTACCCGGGCGTCGATTTTAAGTCGTAGGAAGTATTTATTCTGTTTTTTTTTCTTCCAACAACAAAGTATTAATTAAAACAAAAAAAAAAAACAACAAAGTATTCAAAATTTAAGGAGGGACAAGATACAAAAATTGTAATTGTCTACATCCTAATTAAAACAAAAAACCACAATAGGAGAATTCTTTTGACAACATTATCCAAGAGATCTGTCTTGAATTCTTTGTGGTCACATGTGATCAACAGGATTTGAGATAAACTAAGACAAATGTACCTGATACTGCTAAGAGGCAGGACACAAAAAGACCTAACGATCAATACCCTATCCAGTCCTAAAACCAGGAAAGAGGGAAAGGTACCTGGGCTTCTTCTAGTTGACAGACTGGTCGACACAATTGAAGGTAAACTCGATGCCTGGAAACTACTCACATCGACGGTCTAAAGAAAAATATTGAGAATGCATTCTCAAAATATATGCGCTCTCCACCCTAACATATCATATTTACCTATCCAAACTATCAGAACCTCTCAAGTTACAAAGAGCTATTGACAAATTCCTTTACAACTCAAAACTCCCAAAGAAAAGCGGTAGCGAAACCTGCATCCTCTATAACCAACTAGAAACGTCAGAGTACAAATTCTTCACTTACCCAGCCATCAAAGAAGCTTTCAATACTATCTCTGAGTCCCTAGGACAATAAGGACAATAACCTACAATCTCTAAAATGGAACAAAGACACACTAGGTTCGCTCCCTATACCCTCTAAAGCCGAGATAATAGCCATTACTTTGAATGGATCTGGATGAACAGAAACAACAAACGTCACAACAAATACAACACTTAAACACTCAACCAAGAATTCATCAAAAAGAAACATTATCACAATATACCGCCTGGTCCAAAACACTTGATCATGCACACACCCTTCTAAGAAACTACAATAAAGATCCAACAAGCCAGAACCAAGATCGTATAACAGTCGTCCTGGAGAGATTTAACAAAAATTTCAACCTACCAACACTCAAATATGTACATTGTCCTGCATACATGGAAGCCTTCAGATCCCTTAGATCGAATTAACAGTTCATTTCCCGTTATCTCCTGTATTTTAAATAGCAGTTAATGAGACCTGCTAAATTTTTAAAATAATGTTTCTGAGGGATCATTCATTGACAGAGTGTTCCTATGTTAATATAAAATTCTGTTTTTTTTTTGAAAGACCTGCTAAATTTGTTACATCCTAATTAAAACAAAAAAGACCTGCTTATCTTTTTTGTTGGAGTCATACAATCTAACTACCAGATACTATTACTTTTGCTTTCAAAGAAGTGTATGTCTCCTTACGATGAAAACAAAAGGAAATTTTAATTTTCGGATAAACTACCGTTGGAAATCATTAAAGTTTACAAATATATTATTATACATCCTCTTATCAAAAATAACCCCACCTTTGACACCAATCTATACACCCATCCCACACTTAGAAAAACCATCATATACATACATAGAGTCAATAAATAAACCGACATAATAAAAAAAAACAATCAAAAACTGGAATTGAAAATCCCTATAGGGACTCACAATTGTTTAAAAATTTAAATATATTGATAATCAATTATGAATAACCTTTTTTTATTTATCAATCTTATTTATATCATTTTTGAATAAAAATAAAAAGCCCACACACTTGGCCGGCTTTCAAGTATGAGATCTGGTGTCAAGTATGTTGTCGGTGTTGATAAAAAATATTTTATAGTACTGTTCTGTCAATATTTGCAAACAAAAAGCAAAAAATAATAAAAAAAGAATGTTCAACAGTTGTCTAAAAGACAATAAATAAGAAAAAAATATTTTTAATTTCATAGAATAATAAGGTTATTTATTTATTCAAAGTTTATTATCAATACATTTAAACTATTTAAACAATTGGGGCAACAGCCATACTAGCAATACCGCAGTTGTTGTTTCTATTTCTAGACATTAAAATGTAACCATCCATACCCCATTCGGCAGTCCAAGAGTTTTTGACGATCCAATAGTCACCAGTAGAGGCATTGACGGCAGCACCTGAACCAGAGCCAGAACCTGAACCTGAACCTGAACCAGAACCGGAACCGGAACCTGAACCTGAACCAGAACCAGATTGAGAACCAGAGGTTTGGGAACCAGTTTGTTGGGATGAACCAGATTGTTGGGATGAACCAGATTGTTGGGATGAACCAGATTGGGAAGATTGGGATTGGGAAGATTGGGATTGGGAAGATTCAGAGCCAGTGGTGGATGAAGAGGTGGTAGATTTACCGCCAGTGGAACCATAACCAACAACTAAGACACCGTGATCTAATTGAGTGGAAGAGCAAGCAGCTTCGTAATAGATACCAGATTTGTAAGATTGGAAGGATTCGTGGGAAGCATCAATGGCAACAGAGACTGGTTGGATGTTGACAGCAGCTTGGAGGGCAGATTCAGAACCAGCTTTGACGGTAGAGGTAGATTTGATGGTGGCACCAGAATTTTTAGCATTGTATTTGCATTTACCGTAGTTACCACCGTTGACGAGGGTGTATGGGTATGAAGCTTCAGTGTCAATTCCACCGTTCTTGATGATGTAGGCCATAGCTTGAGCCATTAAACCACCATTGCAACCTTCGTTACCATAAGAGACAGAGCAATCAATTAAATTTTGTTCAGAGAGAGAGACCAAGGAACCGGTAGAGATGGCGTGAGCACCTTCAGTGGAACCAGTGGTAGAGAAAGACCAGCATGAACCGCATTGACCTTGGTTTTTGACTGGGGTAACAGCGTTTTTGGTTCTCCAATCGACGGTGTTGGCAAGTGGACCAGCAAAGTTGAAAGTGGATTCTTGGTTGAAGTTGGTGGCATCGAATCTAGTACCGAGGAAAATCTTTTGGAATTCTTGGTTGGTTAAATCAGAGAAATGATTTAAACCAAGGACGGTTTCACTACCTTGAGCGTTCCATTCTTTGATGTAGTCCATTCTGTTCTTGAAGATGGTGTAACGGGAGCCAAATTCTTCAGATTTGTAGACTTTGTTGTGCTTGATCATCCAATTGGTGAAAGCATTTCTGTATTGGGTTTCAGTATAACTGGCTGAGGCCAAGGTAATTAAAAATAAGACGGCTAATAATAAAACTTTCATTTTATACTAGATTTGATTGTAGGTGATAATAAAATATGGAGAATAGAATTTTTTTTTCGTATTTTTATAGTCCGAGGTCTGGGTAGGAGAGGGATGACTTTGTTTTTCGGATCACGTGGAAAACAAAAAAAAAATAAAAAATAAAATAAATAAAAAATTAAAAAAAATAAAAATCAAAAAACAACAAATATCTATGAATTTAAAAAAGTTCTTTAGAAAAGTCTGACATATTTTTTTAATGCATAGGAGTTGATTTGGGGCATGGAACGAGTTTTTAGGGGGTACTTCTTTTTTGAAATTTTTTCAATTGTTTAATTTTCCCTCCCGCGGGTCGGTTGTTTTTTTTTGAGTATCGGTGGGTATTTTTTTTTTTTATTTTTTTTTTTATTTTTTTCAAGTTTTTTTTGTCAACAGTTGGACAGAAAAAGAGAATTTATCATATGATATGAATTGTACTGAGAAAAGTTTAACTTTTATTAAACTTATTGGGCTTTAGGGGTTTAGATAATAAAAAAATATCTATTCTTTTTCATTTTTTTTCTTGATTCATTCTTTTATTTATCATTGTGATATATTTTTTGTGTGTTTATATTTTCTAATTTTAGAAAACTTTTTAAACAATAATTGATTTTTTTATTAATTTTTTTTATAAATTTTGATCATATGATCACAAACTTTTTTGATTATAAAAAATAAAATAGTTTTACTTTTCAAATTCTATAATGTTGAGGTTGTTAAATGGATCATTATCATTATCTGATTCGAGTGTCATATGCTTTTTTTGTGGTGAAAAAAAAAAGAAAATTCTTCAGAAACTTTTTTCAAAAAAAAAACAAAAAAAAATAAAAAAAATAAAAAAAATCAATCAAAGAATAGAACCCATCACACACATTTTTTTTTTCACATGAATCAGATTTATATATATACTTGAAAAATCCTCTTGAAAAAATGAATGATTTACAAATTATCATCATCGCATGTGCTGGAGGTTTAGCATTTATATTAGTCATTGTTTTAATTGCATATAAAGTAGCAACAAAAGAGTATATAGCTTTTTTTTTTTAAATAATATAATTGTACAAAAAACATTAATACCTTAAATCAAAAAAGTGATAAAAATAAAGAAAAGAATCCATTATTAGAAAAAGGAAATGTATTTGTTTATCAAAGAAATCAAGAGATACCAAAAGAGGATAGTATTAAGATGAATGCAAGATTTTATCTTAGATCAACAGTTTATAGTTTACAAGAGAGATTGAATCAATTTGGGTCAAGACAAGATAAAACATACTTTACAATTCTAGGTAATTCATTGAATAAAGAAGAAAATGAACGTGTCATGTCAATGACACCAGTATCAAAAACATGGCCAATACCTTTGAATACTGAAGCTGGTAAATATACTTTTAGAACCATTATTAAATCATTGGAACTACATCCATTTATAAGTGTACCATTGGTGGTTGACTTTATTCAAGACAAGAGTGTGGGTGTTTCAATTAGACCATTTTATGCAAAAGGTTCACTCAGAGATTACATTCATCAAGCCAAACCAAAGAATGGTACCTATAGTCAAAGATATGAAACTCATTTCTCTTTGAATGAAAAGATAATCTCTAAATTTGGTAGACAAATATTAGAGGGTCTCTTGTTTTTAAAAGAAAATAACTTTCCCTATTTTCATTTAAATTGTGGTAATATTTTGTTAGATGATTCAACTTGTTTGATTAGTGATTTTGAAAATGCCTTTTTAGGACTCAAACCAAGATATGCAGATTTTATAACTAAATTTTCAGATAAACTTGATGCAGAGGTATTGACATTTGGTTTGGTGTTGTTTGAAATGGGTTGTGGTTATGAAGTTGAAAATCCTGAAGCCGTTGAAATTGGTATCCCATCTCATTGTCATCCAGAAGTTAAAAAGGTATTGGAATCAATTTTCAAACCTTGGTATGGTAATCCCCCCACTCTTGAAGAGTTGACAAAGATTGAATTCTTTTCAAGTCATAAATTTAAAAATCTTCCAACTCAAAAGATTACCTATACTTC
This sequence comes from Polysphondylium violaceum, assembly GCA_000277445.1. Taxonomy (NCBI): domain Eukaryota; phylum Evosea; class Eumycetozoa; order Dictyosteliales; family Dictyosteliaceae; genus Polysphondylium; species Polysphondylium violaceum. The sequence continues at coordinate 44,706 of AJWJ01000120.1, read as the reverse complement.
AAAAGAAAGAGAAATGATTGATGCAGTATTAAAATTAAACAAAGGTTACCTTGTAAATAGTGGTACAGTTGAAAAGATTCCTAAATTTAAAGATTTTAAGAAACAAAAGAAAAGAAAATCATTGGCTAATCCAAATGCTTATTCCGAAATTCCTCTAGAAGTTTCAACTTCAAATGTCACTCCAATGTCTTCTTCTCTACCATCATCATTTGTTTCTCAAAATCAATCAAAATCAAATTTTTCATCTTTTACAAGTAATAATAATAATAATAATAATAATAATATGAATAATATGAATAGTTCTTTACCAACAACAAGTAGTTCATCATATACACCATCAACAGCAGTTACATCTGCACCAGCACCTTCACCAATGTCCTCATCAATTCCTAAACCAGCTTCTAGTGCTCCTCCACCTCCTCCACCTCCTCCTGCTGCCAAAGGTGCTCCTCCTCCACCTCCTCCACCTCCCCCTGCAAAAGGTGCTCCACCTCCACCTCCTCCCCCTTCTATTGCACCACCACCATCAAGTGGAGGTAGAAAAAATCTTTTATCCTCTATTGAAAACTTTAGTGCTGGTTCATTAAAAAAAACAAAAACAGTTGATAAAAGTGGACCAAAACTTAAAAAGTAATAATTTAAATAAATAAAAAAACTCTCTCTTATTTAATATTTATAAATCAATCATTGATTCAAACATTTTTAATTCTTTATTCCTTGTTAATTCAATAAAATTTTCAATTCTTTTTTTACTTGATTCACTATCATTATTAATTTCATTATTTTTATTAAAATTAAATTGATCTTGAATTTTATTCTTTATTAAATAATTATTAATATATATCATTCTATATAATATAAAAAAAAAAACTTACTTTTAAAAATAAATAATTATTTTGATATAAAAACAAGATATAAAAGAAATGAAAAAAAGAAAAATCTGGCCATAAAATTTTTAAAAAGTTTGTATTACAAAAGGTTGATTGCCAAAGCATGAAATCACTAAGTCTATATTCACCAGAGGTTCTAATTAAAATATCTAAATCCTCTTTTATATACATACAATTTTCAAATAAACATTGATTGATATCATCAATCTCAATGTGTTTATCTTGAACTCCTTGATTGATAGTCCTCATGGAATGAAGTATCTCTTGATGTGATGTATAGGATAAACAAATATTTAATAGTGCTTTGTTATTGTTTTCTGTAGATTTTACTGCTTTTGACAAGATTCTCTTTGTTTTCTCGGGTATTGGAGTTAAATCACCAACTACTCTAATCCTAATACCCAATTGATAGAGTTTATGTGATTTTGATGTCATTTCCTCAAATTTTTGATTTGCCAATTCCATTAGATCATCTACTTCTGTCTTTGATCTTTTGAAATTCTCTATACTAAAAGCATAGACACTAATTATCTTTACACCCACTGCTAAACCCCACTGACAAACATCTACCATTGTATTGAATCCCTGTGCATGTCCCTCTTTGGTTTGTATATTATTCTTTTTTGCAAATCTTCTATTACCGTCCATAATAACTCCAATGTGTTGAGGTACTGGTCCATTCTTTATAATTGAACAGAGAAAATTAAAGTTTTTCTCATATACCCAATCATAAATCCTATTCCATAGTGTTGCTTTATAATCTGATTCATGTTGAATTATAATTGATTGGTTTTTTAATTTAACTATATCTGAATCTATTATTATTTCTTTTTCTTCCTCTTTTTGATTTGTTTTCATTATTTAATATATATATCTTTTTTTTAGTTTCGAGAAATATGAAAACGCTTTTTTCTTCGTGTTTTTTGAAAACCTGAAATTTTTTTTTAAATTTTTTTTTATTTTACATTAATTGGTGAGTCATCTCATTTGTGATTCAATGTTATTATATATATTATATATATTTATTAAAAAAAGAATAGATAAAAAGTAATTGGTCATTGTATATTATATTATTATAAAAAAAAGATAAACGGATAGGATCCTATATCTAATTACAGAAATCAAACCTTATGATTTATCATTTTTGAATTATAACCTTTTCCTTTTTTCAGTTTTAGTTTTTATTTTTTTTTTTTTTTTAATCATAAAAAAAGAGATCTCATATCTCATCTCCATTGACAATCTTTGATCAAAAAAATCGTTAGGAAAATACAAAAAAAAAAAAAAAACCTAAAAAAATCGTTGTAAAAAAAAAAATAAATAAATTAAAAAAAACATTTTTAGACTCCTTTCAGTGACAGTAAAGCATACAAATACTCTATAACCAGCAACAAAAACAATCATTCTCTTGCACTCACTCTCATACAATCCTTGTTATCACACACATAAGTTTATTTAAGGGCTCTCTTATCTCCATTTTGAGACACTACACACAAATAAATTTATCCCAATTTTTGATAAAAGGTAAAAATAGTCTCACTCAAATGATTGGGATAGCAATCCATCATTCATTCACAAAAACCACCCATCCCTTTTCTATTTTTTTTTTTTTCTAAAATTTTATTTTTAATTTTATAAACCTTTTTTTCCCTCATTGTTTAATAGTTTTATTATTATTTAAAAGCATACTACGATAGTATTCAATTCAATATTGAATTGATAATAGATATATTTTGACACATAAAATAATAGTACTACTAAATCCACACAAATAACCCTTTTTTTTTTTTTTTTTTATAAATCAAGTGAGTTTTCTTTAAAAAATAAGATATATCGCGCATGTTGCGTTTCATCATTCTCTCTTCATTTAGTTTGATCTTTAGTATCTTATTTGCTCAACACCACTCCCCACTTTTTGTTAATTTACATTCTCTTTTTTTCTATACAAAAAAGTAAAAACCCCCATCCAACACATAAAATTTTCTTTTTACTACTCTGCAGGAAAAAAAAAAAAACATAATAATAATTAGACAGAGATTATAATATATTATTATTCTTTGATTATATCAGTAATCTAGATAATAGTAATAAAAGACAAAAAGTAATCTTTTATTTAAATACGAATAATCATCATCATCATCAGCATTACTTGATTCAAAGCGTCATTTTTTTTTTATTGTTTTTTTTTCATTTTTTTCAATTTTTTTGATTTGTTTTTTTTTTTTTTTTTTCTATAATCTCTTTTTATCACGTGATTATTTACCATAATACTTATATATAAATACATAATTAGGATAAGGAGAGTCTTGGTTTTAAATCATTTCAAAGTATTTTTATGATTTTTAGTGAGAACCCAATTATTTTTTGTTTATATTACTTTATCTTAGTTCCTTTAATCTGTACAGGGATCTATTGGTATATCAGTAAAAAATTTGGTATAAATAACAATAATAATAATAGTAACAAAGAAGAGTTAATCAAACAAAAAGAACAAAAAGAAGAGGAAGAAGAAAAAGAAGAAAAAGATAAAACAAGAGGATTAAAAAATTTAGAAAAAATAATGTTTAATATAAGTAAAAAGAAAAAGGACTCGACTCCTGGTACACCTATTAGTTCATCACAATCAACTAGTAGTGGATCGTTAATGTCACCAATGGTTACACCTGCCTCACCTGGATTTGTATCTAGACAATGTCCATTCAAGAAATTTGGATGTAGTAGTTTTTTGGTATCAAAGGCTGAATATGAAAACCATCTTAAAGAGGATTCACAATTTCATCTTCAATTAGTTGTAGAGAAATTTGATCATCAATTTGATATGCACACTCAGTTGATGGCACATTTTACCGAACAAATGGAAGATCAACTCGAGAAAACAATGAAAGTTGTTAGAAATCATATGGATACCTTTGGTAGTACTATTCAAGGTAAAATTGATGAAGGTGTAGAAAAGTGTATGACATTTTCAAAAAAAGTAGAACAACAACAACAACAATTGGCCAAGAGATTGATTACCCAACAAATTGTAGAAAAGAAATCATCGTCACCAATGGTCAAAGGTATGGATGACTTGTCTATTGCTTCCAATCAAAATGATGGTGCCAATCAAAATGTCAAAGCAATGTTGGAAACCGAGTTGAATGGTATGGAGATTAGATTCAAAAAAGATATTGAATCTATTCAACAAGAATTTTCAAACAAATTGGATAAAAAGATTAATGAGATTGATTATAAAGTTGGTGAAAAGATTGACAAGAAATCAATGACCAACGCAGTTGATAGTATGTTGGAAAAATCATCATCAACACTAGAACTACTTGTATTGAAAAAAGTAGAAGAAAGAGAAAAGAAAATTCAATTAAATATTGAAGGTAAATTGGAAAGCATTAAAGATAAAATTAAAATTGTTGAAACTCAACAACTCGATAGTCAATCTGAAATTAGAAAACTTAAACTTTTGGATTCTGGTTCATCAAATAATAATAGTAATAATATTCCAGGATCAAGATCATCAATTTCTTATGGATTATCTTCATCATCACTTTCATCATTTACACCAAGTAGTAATAATAATTTAAACAAATCTGAAGTTTTGGAAGAGATTAAAAAACTTGAAGAAAAGATTTATAAAAAGATCTCTGAAGAATCTGGTGCACATAAATCTGATCTCAAAGATTTATCATCAAGTGTAAAGAGTCAAAAGAATGATATTGAAAGTTTGGAAAAAGATTGTAAACATCAATTCTTTAAACAATCTGATCAAATCAAACAACTTGAAGAAGATCTTAAAAAGAGTGATTCATTATTACTCTTGATGCAAAACAATCTAAAGAAATACAATGAATTTGTAGATAGGGAAAAAGATCGTGAGTCTGAACGTATTAAGCTTTTGGATTCAATCAAGAAATTGGAAGCCAATCAAAAGAAAATTGAAGCAGAGATTCAAGAAGGTAATGAACAAGTTGAAAGAGTATTAAGAGAAGAAATTTCATCTCCAATCAATTCAGTTTCAAAATCTCCTTTATTATCAAAAAGAAATTCTTTATTAAATAATAATTCTTTATTAAACAACAAAGATAAAGATGTCAATTCATCATCATCTTTAAATAATAGTACAAATAATAGTACAAATAATAGTATCAACAATTCACCTTCAATTACTTCAACTTCTCCACAAAATAGTAATATTTGTTCATCTCCAAAATCTTTAGAATCAAATATGGATGGTGAAACTGGTATCCTTTGGGAATATGATCCAATTATTAATAAATGGATTAGATTATCAATTAAAGTAAGATATATAAAGTTATTAACTTTAATTAATTAATAGTAATAATATTAACTTTTAAATCTTTAGTTAAAAGTGGAAAGAAAACCATTTGCAGAAGGAGCATTAAGAGAAGCATATCATACAGTATCATTGGGAGTTGGAGGGGATGAAAATTATCCATTATCAAAAAATCATACATTCCCATCTATTGATTCATTATCACCAATATCTAGAAAGAATGAAGCCACCAATCAATTAAAGAATGGTACAAAATTTGTATTAAAATTATATAAAAAAGAAGCAGAACAACAAACTTCTCGAGAATTGTATTTTGAAGATGTTAAAATGCAAATGGTATGTAGAGATTGGGGAAACAAATTTAATCAAAAGAAACCACCAAAGAAAATTGAATTTCTCATGTCTTGGGTTGTTGAATTAATTGATAGACCCAATAGTAATGGTACTCCATTATTATGTTCAATTGAACCACTATTAGTTGGTGAATTTAAAAAGAATAATAGTAATTATGGTGCCGTACTAAATAATAGATCCACTCCACAAGCATTTTCTCATTTTACCTATGAAAACTCTGGTAAACAAATCATTATTGTCGATATTCAAGGTGTTGATGATCTTTACACTGATCCTCAAGTTCATACAAATGATGGTAAAGGATTTGGATTGGGTAATTTGGGTAAAACTGGTATCAATAAATTTATCACCACTCACAAATGTAATGCAGTCTGTGCTCTATTGGATTTGGATGTTAAATTGGGTGGTGTATCTTCATTGTCCAACAAGAAACAATTACAAACTGGTACAATGATTATGCCAGACATTGTTGAAGAACTCTATGCAACCGATAATAATATTAAAATTGGTGCCAAGGAATTACCCAAAGCAGAATTTACACGTAAAGATTTAAAATGTACAAATACTATTCAATCATTCCGTGAACGTGTAAATTCAATCTCATTTTTCGATCAACAACGTTATTTATGTGCCGGTTATGGTGATGGTACTTTTAGAGTCTTTGATATAAAAGACAACTTGAAATGTGTACACACTGTCAGTGGTCATAGAAAATCAATTGAATGTATAACTACAAACTCTCAATACATTTTTACTTCGTCTCCCGATCACACCATCAAAGTACACGCCATTAGATCATCTGGCTTTAAAACCATTGAAACATTGGTGGGTCATACTGGTGAGGTCACTTGCATCGTTGCCAATGAAACTCATCTCTATAGTTGTTCCTATGATAAAACTATAAAGGTTTGGGACCTTTCAACCTACAAGGAAGTTAAATCATTTGAAGGCGTTCATACAAAGTATATTAAATCGCTGTGTTTGTCTGGTAGATATTTGTTTAGTGGTGGTAATGATTTGATCATCTATGTTTGGGACACTGAAACATTGTCTTGTCTATTCAATATGCAAGGTCACGAGGATTGGGTTCTCAGTATCTCTAGTTGTGGTCCCTATCTCTTTTCCACTTCAAAAGATAATGTTATTAAAATTTGGGATCTCAATGATTTCCACTGTATTGAAACTCTTAAGGGTCATTGGAATAGTGTTTGTTCTTCGGTTGTCAAGGATAGATATCTATATAGTGGTGCTGAAGATAATTCAATCAAGGTATGGGATTTGGATACTTTGGAATGCGTTTATACTATTCCAAAAGCTCATTCTTTGGGTGTAAAATCTCTTTTAATGTATGAAAATCAATTGATTTCTTCGGCCTTTGATGGTCAAATTAAGGTTTGGGATTGGACTAGTAAATAAGAAATAATAAGAAATAATAAGAAATAATAAGAAATATAATAATAATAATAATAGCAGCACATAGATAAATTTTATTTATATATATATTTAATAAATTACGAAATCATCTTTCATATTAATATTTTATGATTGTTTTAAAGGTCAGCTAATGATTATAAGATTGATTAATGTTCAAGCAAAACAAAAATACATTTGTGAGTTTTTAAACAAAAAAGACTTGGGAAATGAAAAAATTAAATTAAATACTATTTATGTACCTCTAAACCACTCCCCATCATGGAGAATAGATCCTCATGTCAAAATTTACAATAGACCCTCCCCACCTTTGACACCAATTTTTATACATAATCCCCCACCTAAAAACCCATCACAGACAATTAAAAAATAAAATATTATGTGTAGTATATTTGTGTAAACTTGAGGATTCGGATTTTTAATGAGAATTCAATATAAACAAATTGTCTAATCATTTGTTTTATCTAAAAATTGGTTCCTTTTCAGGTCAAAACAGATTATTAAAAACATCTTACAAGTGAAATATATTTATTATTAATTTGTTTGGTTCCCAATGTGAATTACGACTTGATAATTATCACTTCCATCAGCATCACCACCAGTTAATGAATCAATAAAACAATTTATTGGAATATATTCAACATTTGTAGTTAGTGCATTTGTACTACTAACCCAATTACTTCTAGCTTTTTTCAGGAATGAAGATGGATCTTGGATTGTATTTTCAATATAATGACCATTACTTGCTACCCACTATATAATAATAATAATAATAATCAATAAAATAATAATAAATGATTATATATATTATAATATAATATCAAGAAAAACTTACAGGACATTGGAATGCATAAGTGAAACCAGAATTTTGTTTTGAGGAGAAATTGATTGAAAAACTAAAGCTACAGCCTTGTAAAAAGGTTTGTAAATTTTCATAAACAATAAAGGCATAAGCTACCACCGATTCAGTTGTTTTTATCAACATTTGACCAATATCTGGAGGTAGAGTGAGTCCAAAACCTGGAATAGAAGGGGTTGAACCTGCAGGGAGTTGTTTATTAATTTTGATTGATAGATTTGTTGAAAGATCTTGACCTGGATTAATTGCATTTGATAATGATTGTTTTGTGATTAGGCAATCATTTACAGTGTCCCAATTATAAATAGATACACAAATTTGAAAACGTTTGTTGAGGAAATTCCATAGATAACTTATACCAATAAAGACAATTGCAAAAACCACACAACTACAAATAAAGCCCAACGCAGCAGATGCTATAGTAAATACTGCATCTAGACCAGCATCTGCTGCTGCCTCTGATATTAATGAAACTAAGCTTGAAGATAAAAAGTTTATACCTTGTTTAACTAGTTTAGAAATAAAGTTTGATAAAATTAAAGAAAAAACACTTTCAACCAATAAAGTCGGTGTAGTTAAGTTGTAAGAATGAATACCACAAATACTAGTGGTCTTGCTAAAAACCCCATACTGAGTGATACCTGAAAACTTTCCCTGTGGATTAAAAGGATCATTTATTGTATTTACAGATGCACAATAGGTCCAAACATAATTTCCTTTTACATCCCAAGACATGAAATAATGTTCACCGGTTGTGTCATCTTCTACTTCATTCCAGCAATTGTTTGGATGATTTCTAAAGTTTGTATAAATTGCATTCAAATCATTATCACTTTGATCTTGTAATTTTTTTATTTCTTTCCAATTGTTTGATTGATAGATTTTTTTAACACTATTAGGTGTTAAAAGTTGGGGTTGAGAGGATACACTTAATGAAAATCCACCTGGTGATTGGTTTAATTGAGAATTTAAACCCGAACTATCATGTAAAGAACGATAAAATTTACAAGATTCATCAATACTCCTGATAAATTTTAGATTACTATTGACCTTGATAAGATCATCTCGATGATTTACTCTATTTGTCATTTAAATGTGTTTTTTAAATAAAAAAAGAATCATTTAAATAAATATTTTCATCTTTTAATTTAAATTGAAAAAAATTTAAAAAATTAGATATTTATTTATGGGCATTTATTTGATTTTCAACAAATTTATTTATTAGTTTTGTTGATAAAAACATAAATTGTTTGAAACTTAATTTCCAAGAGTTTGTGATTAAGTATAGAAAAAAAAAAAAAAAAAAAAATAAGAAAAACTTCGATATCAGAATGATTTCCAATTAGAGTTTATTTTAAATATTTCAAAAGTTTAAAATGAATGATCATTTTCTAATAATAATACTTTAAGATGTTCTTCATCACAAGAGGCAGGTGTTTTGAGTTTAATAGTATATTCGCACTTGCCTGGTTCTTGAACGTCATAGGCTTCATTTTCAGAACCACATTCCAAAGATACCTTGATTGATCTCTTTGGTCCACCCCAACATTGTTGGCCATTGGTAAAGAGCATGTTTTCGTAATCATTTTCCCATTTTTCAAATTTACCCAAACTTGTGCCTCCTTGATTTGCTCTATCAAATGGACAAAGAGTATAGGTGTATTCTTTTGTCTTTAAGTCAAAACATTTTCCATAGAGTGCTAAAAATACATTGTTCTTTCCAAAATCCATTTTCAACATTTCTTCAATCTTTTGAATTTCATTTTGTTTATCTCTTAATGAATCTCTTTTAGTTTGAATTTCTTTTTCTAATTGTTCAATACCTAAAATATAAAAAGTAAAAGAGTAATGTTAATATTTTACTAATATATAAAAAAAAAAAAAGGATAAGGTCAAATTGACAATAGATTTAAAAAAAAAACAAAAAAAACAAAAAAAGAAACACACCCATATTTTCAAAAGATACCAAAGAATTTGGTAAATAAGGAGTGCAGAGATCTCTAATTCTATAATAAACTGGTTCAAAATATAAAATCATTTTTTGAATGAATACAGGTAATTGACTAAAATCATCCTTTTTCTTTTTTTTATAAACTTCTTGATTTGGTATTTCTTGTTCTATTTCTGTTTTCTTTTTTTTTTTTTTTTTTTGTTGATATTATTTTTTTTTTTTGTAAGAATAAATGAATGAATAAATGAATGAAAATTTAATAAACATATGGTTAAAAATCAACAAATAACAATAGATATTAAACCCATATAGCCATGATACATAGTTGGAAAGTTTTAAACAAAAAGATTCAAAGAAAAAGAAAAAAAATAAAAAAAACAACATACCTTTAAGAATTTCATCATATACCTCAGAAGTTAATTGTTCTTTTTCTTCATTTTCTTTTAATTCTTTTTCAATTTCTTTAACGACATCATTATCTGGGATATCTTGTTGTTGTTTTTCTTCATTTGTTGTTTCTAGAGTAGTTTTGGCTTTAAATTCTTCTTCTTTTTCTTTAATTTTATCAAGCTCTTGTTGTTTTTCTTTATCTTTATTTTCTTTTAATACTTCCAATTCTTTGATTTCTTGGTTGATTGGTTCAATTTCTTTTCTTAATTTTTCCAATGATGCAGTTTTACTCTCCATAACTTCAATGGCATCCTTTATCATTTCAGCCTTCTTTTTCAAACCTTGTGCATATTTCTCTTGATCTTGTAATTGTTTTTCTCTCATTTCTTTACCCAATTCATTACAAGTATTTTTACACTTCATCATTGAGGAATATTCATCTGATCCATCACAACAATCTTTATTATATTATATATGTTTATATTATAATATATTAGTGGTTGTGGTGGTGGTGGTGGGGTGGTGGTATTCCCAACTGTCATAATAGAGGGATTTCTTCTAATTTAGGGTCATTGTAAATGTTACTACTCGATATCTATATATACATACCACAAACACCATCATTAACAAATGAAGAAGCAATAAATTGACCTTTATGACCTTTGTTTATACAATAAAAATGACCATTTGAACATGCAGAAGTACCAGGTTCATCAGTACCATCTGGACAATCGCAATAGTCATCATTTACTTGTGAAATTGGTACTTGTTTATTTGATCTAAGACAATTAAACTTTTCTCCTTTATAAAATTCAATTTCTATTTTCATTGTTTTTGTTTATATTATTAGATGTTTTGTTGTTGTAGTTTTAAACAACAATTGATCTATTGAATATTTACCTTCTGGTGAAACACCATAATCTTTTGATAATGGCTTAGAATATGATAAACCAATTATCAAGAATAATAAACTTGATACAATTAATATATTTAATCTCATCATCATTATTGTATTCATATGATTGTTGTGAACTTGATGGATGTGTGAAAAAAAAAAAGATTAAAAAAAATTTTAAAAAAAAAAAATTAAAAAAAAAAAACCATCAAAGTGAGAGTGACGATACAAAAAAAATAATTATCTTTTTTTCATATTCAAATAAAAATAATTATCCTGTTTAAACACAAAACAGCCGTTTTATGAGATAAAGAGGTGTTTTTTTTTTATTTAAAAAGCTTTTGCTTGATTTAAAGCTTGGATCCAAGACTCCATATCATCGGCAGATTGAGCTGAACAATAAAATACTAAATTATCTTGAGGAATTTTAATCTGAAAACAATTTGTTCTTTTCATATTGGTTGCAATATCTACTTCTGTCTCTTTTGTTAATGTTAATGTACCACTTAGTTTTGGTTCCTAATCGTGTAGATTATTAATATTAGATATTGGAATAATAATAATAAAAATAAAAATAATAATAATAATAATAATTACAGTTGGAGTTTTAGAATACGTTAAAATATTTCTTCTTAATTGAAACCATCTTACATTCCAATTTCTTCGAATATGACCTTTTTTAATTAAATAACCTTGTTTAGCTATATCGTTTAGTTGAATAGTAATACCAAAATTTTGTGGTGGTTGTTCTTGTTGTTGTTGTTTTTGAGCAAGTTCTAATTGTTGTTTTTGAAATTGTTCATTATCATCACTATATCTATTCATAGTGGGTGATCCTGTATTTCTTTTTTCCAATGGATCTGATAAAGATGCTATAATATGATCTTCTGGGAAATCTTTCATTTGATATAATAAATTATTTTGTTGTTCAATACTATTACTATTGTTGTTTTCTAATGTACTATTGTTTGTTATTGGTGGTATTGATATTGTACTTGTTGATGATTCATCTGATGTTTTTGGCAATGTTGATGTTGATGTTGCTGTTTCTTCTATTTTACAATTATTATTATTATTATTATTATTACTATTACTATTATCTTCATTTTTGTTTATACTACTATTACTGCTGCTACTATTACTACTATTTATATTAGGAGTTGGAGTAGCACCACCATTGCTAAAAGATTTATTATATTGATGAAATTCAGCTTTTGATAACTTTTTTACATAATTATATGGGAAAATACCTTCTTTTCTGACGAGTTGAGTGGGTTTTTTATTAATAATATACCCCTTCCACCAACCATCATCTGATTCTTCTTCAATATCTACAATATCACCTTCTTCTAAACTTAATTCCTCATCTTCAGTTGCATCATATCTATATAAAGCAATACCTTTTGGTAATTCTAGAGTAGAGTATTAATATATACCTATAGGTCATCAAACACATCATCGTTATCATGACAGTCTACTTTAATAAATGATGATGATGATGATGATGATGATGGGTGACGATAATAATAGCATATGATATGATTTACTTACTTGAATTATGATTCATATTATATAATATACAACAACTTTTCTTTTCAAAGAAATATATCTGTTATCAATCTAAGTTTGACCTCAAAGTGGTTTAAAATGTGGGTTTATACAATTTATATAATCACACACAAAACACAACAAATTAGACAATGTCTTTCAAAGAAACTAATGTAATAAATTTTTAAAAAAAATAGATATTTTTTACACAGGGAAAAACTGTGACGAAAAAAAAAAAAAATACAAAAAAAATAATTTTCATTGTCTTTTTCACATTTGCATTATGCAAAGTTTTTGTACACTCTAACACCAAAATAAAAGATGAGCGATCGCTTAAAAAAAAATATTTTTATTTTAACTTGGATTTTAAAAAGTTTATAATGATTGTATTTGTACTTTCTAATGAAAGTTGTATATGATTCTTGTCAACATGACAACCAACTGTTTCTGTGAGAAATTGCAAGAGTTGTAAAGAGATATTATTCGATTGACCTAGTTCTTTAATCATTTCATCAAATATAAATTGAAAGTATTCAATATGTTTGATAAATTTATAAAAATATTCAATCATTACAATTGTGATCTGGTTATTTGATGATGTTGATGATGATGATGGGATAAAACATTTTAAAAACTTTTGTTTTATATCTTGTTGTTGTTGAAATAATGATTCAATGATACTTGTATTAAAAAAAGTATCTAATAAATGTTTAAATATTGTAAAACTATTATATTTGATTGAAGTTATTAAATAATTGATTGATAATGTTGATTGAATCATAGATGAAAGATATTGAATTGCTTTATAGTTTTGATGAATAATTGCATATTCTATTGTTTGACTATTACATATATGTTGATTGTTTACTAAATATCTAATGATTTCTATATTATTATTGCCTTTAATATATTTCTTGCTAATTTGATTTCTATATTTTTTATCCAATAGTTCGAGTATTTCAAGTTGATTATACTTTATAGCTCTGTCATAGAATAAATTGATATCTATTTTATCTGGTGATTCTTTAAATTCTTTATCATCATCATCATCATCAAAATCATTATCATCTTCTTCCATACTATGATTATCTTGTTCTACAATATCTTGATCATCTTGATCAAATATATACTGTTCATTATCGTGATTATTATCTTGATCTATATTTGTTGTTGAATAATATGATAGACCAAAGTATTGAGATAAATATTCAAATACTTGAAAACTATTATATTTAATTGAACATCTAACCATATCAAAGAATAAATGTCTACTTGGAAATTTTTGTCTATCTGAAAAAAGAAATTTAATTATATCCAAACATTGATTTGGATATTTCATAATTAGTACCATAAATATTTGACTATTTGGTTTAAATAGAGGTAAATTTAAATAAATAATCGCTTGATAAAGATTTCTTGAGCAACAAATGATAAATAAATTTAAATAATTATCAGAGGTAAAAGTACATCCCAATTCTACCAAAAACTTTATATCTTCTGATTTAATTAATATCTTGTTATTTGTATTCTCTTGACTTTCTTGAATTTCTTCTTGATTAATAATACATTGGAGTACTCTTTCTAAATCAATTGTTGGATATACTAATTTCTTTGAAAAATATTTAATTAAATCAAGTTTACCAGATAATAAAATATATTTTGCAAGATAGATTGAATGATCTTTTGAATTATATAGATAATCCAATACCTTTAAATCACCATATCCAATAGCACATTTTACAATTTGCTTTGATAATTGTTGGTCTTGTTCATCTTTAAATAGAGTTAAAAAGTATTGCAACATTTCCAAATTGTTGTGTGATACAAAAGTAATATCTGATGAAAATAGTTTTTGAGCTGAAAAGAATTCAACTATAAATTGAAATATCTCTAAATGTTTGGAGGATGCTGAATAATAGAGTAATTGAGTTACTTGTTCATCTGATTGTTCATCTGATTCCTTGTAATGATTTAAATAGAATTTTAATAATTCTAAATTACCGTCATTGATTAAATAATGGATTCCATCTTTTGTTGTGATTTTCTTTTTTTCTAGTTGTGGATCTAATGATTGGTAGATATCTTTAAATAATTGTATATTTTTATGTTTACAACTATATTTAAAGATTAAATCATAATCTTTTGTTTGAAATTTAAATGTTTGATTGTTATTATTATTATTATTATTATTATTAATATGGATAAAGTAATTTACAACTTGTAAATTATTGTTTTTAATTGCAACTTCAAATATTCTATGTAATATATTTTTTGTATATATATCTTTAAATTTATCTAAATTTAATAGTTGTTTAAATAATTGTAAATCTTTAATTTTTCCTAAACTTGATGGAAGATCTATAGATAAGTAATTTGATTGATATTTTAATTTATCATATAATAATTGATAATATTCATATTTTATCATCCAATCAATCTGTTTTTATATATTTTAATATATTAGATAATCATCATAAATGATAATAAATAGGATTACTTACACTATAGATATCATCGTATCTTTTGGTTAATTTATTCTTAAAATAATTACTATTAAAAGATTGAATTAAATCATATATAGATTTATTGTTTATGATTGACCTATATAATTCGAGCTTCATTACAAAAAAGAAATACACATATGCATAAATCAAAAAAATGATTGAATTTTTTTAAAATTTTTAAAAAAACTTTTTTTATTTTTTTCAAATTTTGATATGCAAGACTTATTGCTTCATTCTTTAATACCCTAAAATATAATTGATATAATGAATCAATCTATTGTAAGATTACTATAGAGATATATTATAATCATCATATATTATAATCATCTAATTATTAACTAACTGAAAGGATAATAGTTTATTTTTTAAAATTATTAGAGATAAATATATTAGATTTAATATTAGAAATTATTTATTTAATTTTAAAATTGAAATTAGTTTAAAAGATTTATTTAACAATCAAACTTTAAATCATTTAATTAGTTTTAATATACCCTTATTATTAAAGGTTAATCAAAATGAATTTCTAGAATATCATAAGAGTTTTATAAAATTTATAAATAATAAGAATAATTATATAAATAATTTAATACAACACATAGTGTTTATTGATGGATTTAATGAAAAGATACCAATTGGATTTATTGGGAAGCAAGTAAAATTTGTAGATTTGGGTGATGATTTTGATCAAGATTTAGAAATTGGAACATTTCCTCAAGATTCTGAATTGGAGAAATTGGTATTTAGTTATTCATTTAATAGACCAATTAAAGATGATCTCTTGCCAAGTGGTTTAAAAGTTTGTTATTTTAGTAGAGATTTTAATCAATGTCTAGGTGAAAATACGATTCCAAAGTCTGTGACTAAATTAAGATTACTCGAGGAAATGGTGGAGCAGAAAATTACAAACAATATGTTGCCACCCAATCTAACGTTTCTCAAGTTTTCTGGTACAGTGGATAGAGATTTTAAATTCCCTTCAACATTGACATCCTTATCATTGGTTTCATTTACAAGTCGAATCACAACAAATTTATTTCCTTCAACATTGGATACACTTAGATTCTTGGATGTGGTATGGTCTAGTCCTCTAAGCAAAGAGATCCTCCCGTCAAATTTAAAACATTTATATTTTGAAAATGATTATCCATATTCATTGGATATTTTACCAGATTCTTTAACGAGTTTAGATTTGGGTTTTCATTTGAATACAGAGTTTCAACAACCTTTGCCAAGAAATTTAAAGAGATTAATATTTAGTCTAGCCTATGATAAACCTTTACCCTATCCATTACCAAGCTCATTAACATATTTAGAGATGCAAAACTTTAAGACTTGTACTTTTAAACCTGGTTTCATTCCAGCATCAGTGAAAACATTGGTGTATTGTCAATCACCAAGTGCCCCTCTAACACCCGGTGTCATTCCAGAGGGTGTCACGAGTCTGACATTTCCCTATTCATTCAATAGTTTATTACAACATGGTTCAATACCATCTAGCGTAAAACATATTGAGTTTAAATCAATCTATTCATTTAGTATTGAAAAAGACGTGATACCATCTAGTGTTGAATCATTTATTATTAGAATCAAGGATCAAGAACTAGATATCTCTCTGCCACCTGAAAATACCTGTAGCATCTCATTTTATTTTAAAGCCAATGTTCCATTATACAAACCACTTTTATTTGGTATTACACATTTGGATTATATCTCTAATAAAGAGATCAATAGTGAATATATACCATCGTCTGTTACTAGTATCACATTTAGAGATTATAACATTGAATTAAAAAAAGGAGATATACCCAATGGTGTTAAAGAACTATCCCTCGGTACATCTTTTAGAAAACCTATCGATCCTAATACCCTCCCAGATTCTCTCACAAAATTATCTTTAAACAAAAGTATTTACTTTAAATTTAATGAAAATATCCCCAAATCTGTTAAATATCTTAGCCTCTATGTTTATCATGATCATTTAATAAAAATTGAAAGAATGAAATTATTTTAACATATTATTATCATCATTGCATTTTTTTGTGTTTTTTCCAGAGATTATTTTTTTTTTTTTTTTTTTTGTATTTTTTTTGAAAAGACAAATCTGATGATTTCAGGTTTTTTTTTTGGTCCACTAAATATCTTTTTATAATATAAAATGGCTTCAACAAATAATGTGCAACAACCCTGTCCTCCAATGTATGGACAAACACCAGCACCTCAGCAACAACAACCCTATCCTCCCATGTATGGACAACAACAACAACAACAACAACAACAATATTATCCACCAATGTATGGACAACAACCACCTCAACCTCAACAACAATATTATCCACCAATGTATGGACAACAACCAGTACCACATCAATATCATACTACAACAGGACCAATTATGGAACCAAATCATCCTAGAGTGCTTGCAAAACCCTATGGATCACAAATGACATATGATGGTGATAGTAAAAAAGGAAAAGTATTACTTAAAATTATTTCTGGTCATAACTTGGTATCGGCAGATTTGCTAAGTGGTAAATCAGACCCGTATGTAGTTTATTTAAAATATTATTATTATATATGTATTAATATCTATAAATAATATAATATTTAAATAATAGATTCTGTAAAATAAGATCATATTCAATTTCAAGTTTATCAACAAATGTAATTGATGAAAATTTAAATCCTGTATGGGATCAAACATTTGGTTTATTTATTAGAAATGTAGATCATGAAATACTTGTGATTGAAGTAATTGATTATGACTCACTTGGTAAAAATGACCCACTTGGTTATTTTGCTATAAATATATCTACTTTACCAAGAGTAAGTGTTTCAATTTTAATATATAATTAAATATATATTAATATATAGATTTAAATATAGGGTATTGAAATAACAACAAGAGAAAATTTATTAGAAACTAAACATGGACAGGTTGAAATCACTATTAAAGCTGAAGATTTTGGATTAATTAATGTACCTCCTAATTATGTTTCAGATTACATAAAATATAGACAAGAGATATTAGTGACTAAAACCAAAGATGAGATTAGTAAACTTATTAAAGCTCATGAAAGAGAAGTTAAAAAAAAATTACCAATAACCTCAAATGGACCATTTGTTGATGGATATCCACCCAAAGGTTACAAGTTGAAATCGGGATGGTTAAAAAAAGATTCAAAAACTCATACCAATAGTAAACCTTATAATGGGCTTGGGAACGATGGTAAAGAGATATTTAGTAAGGTAAGAGTGGTAACTAGTAATGTAAAATCAAATAGTAATAGTGTTGCTGGTGAGGTTGTGGGTGATGTTGTTTTTTCTTTTTTTGACTAAGTTTTAATTTTTTCAAAAAAATCCAATCAAAAATATCTTTAAAAAACTGTTTTAAAAAATTTGGTTCCCTTTGATTCCCGATGATTTTTAGAAAAGTATGAATAGAGATTGTATTTTATAATTCATTTCATTTTGAATAAATAATAATGTTTAAATTATTCTTATTACTTTTTCTTTTTGGGAGTTGTTTTGGGGGTAAATACTTTTTTTTATTGTCTTTTATAGATTTTATATTAAAAGAGCAATCCCAACTTTTATATCAAGAACAAAAGAGGTTCAATCTTAAGAATCTTTTCCTTACCCTAGTTGTAGAACGACAGTTGAGTTTACTTTTACAAATTTTTCATTTTTATATATAACTGCCCATGCCCCATCATATTCTTCGAAAACTTTATTTTTTGTTGGGGATTTTATCATCATATCAAATACCTTTTTTACTTAATTCTACAAATTCTCTAATTTTAATTTATTCGATATGGATATGATGGTAATTTAAAAATTACAAATTTTACAATTTCTCAAATACTTAAACCTTTTCACTCTTTTAAAAGTTTTTCTGTTAGTTTTGGTTAAAATTATACAGACTTTCGGTAAGGTATTATGAAAATTCTAGAATTCTATATGAATATTCTATATGTTTTACTAAATGAATTAATTATACATTCTTTGTTAGTAATGGTAAGAGTAAATGTTAGTGATTTTATTTCTGGGATTTCATATGTAAATATTGATATTGATACACTATTAACAAATGCAGATATGGTTTATGGAAATTCAAATGATGGAGTTTATGAAAAGATTTTTGATATTTATAGTATTGGTAATATAAAAAGAAATGTTTTAAAAGAGAATTGAAAAAATTATTATACATTTTGTGCATTAATTGCAAGATATCCTCCAGGTAAGTGTTTGTACTAGTATTGAATATAAATTAACCACTAAAAATATTATTTTATCGGATCTTTATAATTTTTATGATAATATAACTTTTTATTTTGAAAAGAATAATATTGATTTATCTATAAATGGAATACAGTTTATTTAAATTAACAAATGCAGATCCCAAATTTGAATTTGGTTTTGAATTATTGAAATCAGTTAAACTTTGTAGTGAAAATGTAATAATAAGTCAAAAATAATGGGTTTATGATAAAATGTATCCCTTCAAAGATGTTTACTGGTTGAGTAGATTATAGAAATAAAATTGGTACTGTACCAAGATTTACTAATTTAAAATTTTACGAAAGATGCCGATGAAATACCACCAATTTTTTAACAAAACATCAAATTTACTCACTAATTTTTCAGAAATATATTTATATTTGAATTCTTTTCTGGTATTAAAATTAGAATAGTAAACTTGCGTTTAAAGCCAAAGTTTTAATGTTTTTATTCAAGTAAACGGTGTATCATTTAATAAATTCTTGGTCGCTTCTCCAACACAATTGCCCCCTCCATTAAAATCCTGTATAACTTTTACTGCTTTAATTGATTATTCTATTTTATAGCTTCATCTTCCTCTTTTGAATCATTTTCCAATTTTAAATCATCCTCATCTTAAAAAGAATTACATTCATCATCCTCAACAACTAAAACACCAACATCCAAAATATGTCTAAGTAAAAATGGAAAATTTAATAGAAATGGAGAATATTTATAAAAGACCATTATTATAAAGTTTTATAAACTGGATTCTACATGATAAAAATAATGATGTACTCTCCGAAAATAAATCAATTATTTCCCATCATTAGAATCAATCAATACAACAGTGGAAGTTTATGTTGAATGGTTTGAAAATTTAACAACTTTCAATTTTGCAGAACAATCAATACAAATGAATACATCTTCCATTTAAAATCGAGTAGAATTTTCAAAATATCAATTTAAGTTATCACTTATATCTAATAGTCATCAGAAACCTGTTGTGGACAAAACTATGGTTATTTTAAAAGGATAGAAATTGGGAGTCAAAGTTTTTTTGGTAGATTTATCAAGAGAGTAATTATTGATGGAAGAGTAGTTTCTATTTCTAATAATATCAAATCTATAGAGTCTGAAAATACTTTTAGTGCACATGTATATATCCACATTCCTTTTTATCAACATTTTGCTCTTATAGATCCTGATTTTTCTATTTTAGTATCAAGTAATCCTTTGTCAGGGAATATATAAGGATCTATTTGTTTTAAATTGGAAAATGGTTTATCAAAAATTGGAGGAATAGTAATTGGTTGTTTTGGTTTTATAAAAGTTGCAGCTCTATCCACCATCTATATTTTCTATAAAAAGAAACAATCCAAGATTTTATTAAATAAATCACTTTAAGTAAAAACTTATAAATAAATCTGTTTTTTTGTCTTTACTCTTTTAGATTCTTTGAATCTTTTATTATACAAATTTAAAAATTTCTTTTACTACAATTTTAATCGTATGTGTGGTTTAATTAAAAATTTATATACTACTATTTGTAAAATAGTGAATATATATTTACGACTATATCTATTACTTTTTATCATAGATGGAGATAAACAATACACAAACAATTCATTTATGTAGGCCTAAAATTATTATTTTAATTTTATGTTTTTCATTTAATCAATAATTACCAATATGGAAATAATGAATGATACGTTTTGGGTTTAGAATCCAAAAAGGATATGTTTGAAAGATATTAAAAATTAAATACGAGAAATAATAGGAAAAGTTTGTTAATATCGGGTGTGTGAGGGGTAAAAGGGGTGTAAAGAAATGAACAATCACAAAATTATTGAATGAATATGGTAAAAGATCAAAAAAAACCTCTTTTTTAATCACACTTTTAAATTTAAACCACTAATTTTTTTTTTGTGGTGATGTGTTTGATTTTATTCAGGTGGTAGTTATTTTGTAAAATAGGGTTAATTCGATAATGAGATAGGTTGGTGTTTTTATATCGAAAAAAAAGAAAATAAAAATAAAAAAAAACAATAAATAAGCCGAAATGTAATGAAATTCATCCCCACCCACTCCCACATCACATTTGTGTCTTTTTCTGTATAGTTGTGTGAATGAATGTGTGTGTATTACCACAACACACTCACACACTATTATAGATATTATTATTGTTCTCAAAGAATTACATCTCATTGGATCAATTATCTAATTAACGAAAAAAAAAAAAAGATTAAAATTAAATTTTAAAAATGAATAGTATAAATAGAAATAGAAATTATCTCTTTAAATAAATTATTATAGCTTAAATCATTTAATTATATTAGAAATGACTCTTTTAAGTAAGTTTTATAGAAAAACATTTTAAAACTCTAAGGAAATTAACAATTTTTCATTAAATAGATACCTTATCTACTTTAAATTTTAAAATTAATAGTCAAACAAATAAAAAAATTAATGGATCTAATCAATCACAAACCCCCAATGGATATGAAAAGTCGGTTTGGTATATTATTGCAATTGGTGGACCTTCAATGAAAAGAAGTGATCCAAATATAACTTATTTTGGTTATCCTCCAAACTATAGATTTAATTAAGTAATAAGTTAAAATAGATAGTCATAATATGTTGTATTTTTTAATCCGATCAAACTTTTAAAAATGAATAAATAAGAATGATTCAATTTTTTTCTAAAAAGAGCTTTAGTACTATTCTTTATTTTGTAGCAATTGTTGAACAACTAATAACTCTAAATTGAGATAATGGAATACCAGCAAGAGTTCCAATATCTGAGGCATATGTATTCCATGAGCTTGTAGCATAGGGACCTTTGTATTCAAAGTAAATATTGAATCCATGAGCATTATCAACCATGTAACCGCCATAGGTCTTTAAAGCTTGAGCGATAAGTTTAGCTTTAGGAGGTAAAGAAGAAATATCCAAAGAAGGATTTAATTGAAGTCTTTGACCCTCCATGATTGTATCTGGACCAAGAGCATAACCATCAGAACGTGCAGCAACTGGGGTACATAGCTCTGTAGTCCAAGGGGAAGTACTTAGGGCTTTTATTCTATTAACTGGACCACTGAATGCCAAAGCATGGTTGAGATCACCACGAACCATTTCATCCCATCTGATTAAACCAGCAATAAAAGGTGCACCAGCACCTCTAACAGACTTCATCCACCATCTAGTGCCAGGTACATAGGCAGGATAGGTACCAATAGCATTATAAGCAAATCTATCGTATCTAGTAGCAGAGGCATAGGTTGAATTAATCCATTTGAATCTAGAAAACTCGTGAAATTCTTTGAGACTGGTATCAAATACAATCATATGACCATCAGCCATTGGATCAGGATTAAATGTTGATGAGACAGGGAGGTTTTCAATTCTTTGAGTATTTAATGGATCAACAGTTTCATGATATCCAGTGTTTTCTGGTTGATAGATAACAATTCTATTTACAGTACTAAGAGAACTATCAATCAAATGAATTGGTGCAGTCCATTGATAATAAGCAAAACCAAGAACAGGAGAGATATTATTATCTGTCAAAATACTACTGATTCTAGTCATCATAGCGGCTGAATAACTATCATAGGTTGGTGATGGACCAATAACAGTATTCCATGGAGAGGTGTCTGATAATACCTTTATAGGAAAACCAGTTGAAGTAAATTGTGAATTACTCCATTTTACACATAAAATAGCTAAATAAATAATTAATATATATTTCATTGTTTACTTTAAAAAAAAAATAAAAGAAAGAAGAGGTTTAAACAAGTTTATTTCAAGATGGGTTTAGAGGGAACAACCTGATGATAGAAAAAAAAAAAAAACTTTAAATAATATCTAGTTTGGTGTGAACACAGAACATAGTTCTATAAAGCATTTCATGACACAATCGCCTACCCAATCACTTTTTTGGAGAGATTTTTAAAAATATCTTTTTTTTTTTTCACAAATAAAAATCTTCACTTTCAATGAAAATATACAATTTTATTGAACTTCCGAATTCGATTGGTTTGATAAAGAGAAATATGCTGATTAAAAGAAAATGAACATTTTTATTTATTTTTAAAATTTTTAAAATTTTTTTTCCCATCCCAAACTTTTTGGTATCATTATTACAGGTAAAACGCATTAACAATGACAAATATTAATGATAATAAAGATTCAAATTTTTATCAAATATGGAGGAATAAATATTTAATGAAAAAGATTCAATCATTTAAAATTAAAAAAATTTATATTCATTTACAACAATTATTCAATGAAATAGATTTCTATTTAAACTATAAACATATTCATATCTGTTTATTAATATATGATCATCATTTTTATCAATATTATCAAAGATATATGCAGTGTGAACATAGACATATAATCAATAGTATAAAGTTTGTGGATAAAAACTTTCTCTATTATGTCCCAATTGGTTTCTTTACAAGTAATATAAAGAAAATAAAGTTTCCAAATGATTATAATAGGGACTTTAAGGTTGGTGTCTTTGTAGAAGGTCTTGAATATTTATATTTGGGTAAAAGTTATAATCAAACATTGGAAAAAGGTCTCTTACCTTCTTCTTTGAAACACTTTTATTTAGGTGGAAAGATTAAAAGTGATTTCCCTTTATCATCAATCAATTATTTCAAAACTATAGAAAAAGATGTTTTACCAGATAATTTACAACATCTTAGTATATCTGGTCGTTTAGCAGATGATTTTACATTCCCTCAAAACTTGAAATCACTTCATTTATTAAAAGTTTCAAATCTAAAATTGGACCCTGGTTATTTACCAAATACAATTACAGATCTTCATTTTGGACATAGTTCTTTGGCCGCAGCTTTGAAATTTGGAGATATACCAGACAGTTGTTTGAAATTAAACTTTGGGTTCTTTGGAGCTCAGCTTTCGCATGGTGTATTGCCACAAAATCTCCTTGATCTACATATGGGAACTTGTATAGGCTCTCTTTTGAAAGAGGGTGTAGTCCCCAACACTCTTACCAATTTAGTTTTACCAAATAACAACGTTCCATTAAAAGTTGGTTGTATACCGATGAGTATCAAGAAATTAAAGATGGGTTTTAGTTATAATAGTCCAATAACAGGTGTTATTCCCTCAAGTGTAGAAAAACTATATCTCTCACCATCATTTAAACAACCTCTTCAAGTTGGTGATATTCCTGCAAGTGTAACAAAGCTAAAAGTTAAAAGTGTTTTAAATTTGAATCAAAAAACATTGCCTAGTAATCTAAAATCATTGACATTTAATCCATATATTCAAACTGGCCTGCAACCCAATGATTTACCTCATGGTTTAGTAAAGTTGAAAAATTTCAATTATCATCAAGACTTGGAAAAGGTGATACCAGATAGTGTTAAAGATCTTTCAATCATTCTTAAAACTTGTTTAAAACCCGGTTTTATTCCCACAAATGTAGAAAGATTAAGAATACAATGTAACAAAGCCAATTTATTCGTAGCAAAAGATGTAATACCAACAAGTGTAAAATATTTAGAATTTAAATGTGAACAAAGAGAATCTATTCAAAAACTATATATTCCAAATAATATCCCAATAATTAAAGGTACATTAGTGTTATCAGCACTAGAGAAAATATTGGAGCCAAATGAAATACCACCTTGTATAACAAAACTCTATTATCATTCATCTCAGCCTCTATTGGCAAATATTGTTCCGAAAACATTAAAAAGTTTGATTATTGGTGATGAGTATGATGGACAAACTCTTTTAAAAGACTCACTCCCAATTGGATTAGAGTCTTTATTAATTTGTAACAGTAAACTAATAACTAATAATTGTTTACCCAATACTTTAAAATCGCTTGGAATAATTTCTAAAAATAATAATATATTACAAACTAAAGAGATTCCTCATTCAGTTAGAACTTTAAATATATCTATTGCTTTAAAACAATATCTAAATCTAAATGATTTATCGTTTATTGTTTTTTTCAATTTTAAATAAAAAAAGTGATTGTTTTTTTTTTTTATTTCACGACACAAAAATAATGACAAATAATAATGATAATAAAGATTCAAATTTTTATCAAATATGGAGGAATAAATATTTAATGAAAAAGATTCAATCATTTAAAATTAAAAAAATTTGTATTCATTTACAACAATTATTCAATGATATAGATTTCTATATAAATTATAAACATATTCATATATGTTTATTAATATATGATCATCATTTTGAAAGATATTTAAAGAGATATATTGAATTTCAATATAAAGATATCATAGATAGTATAAAGTTTATTGGTGAATTGGATTTCTCTATCCCAATTGGGTTCTTTACAAGTAATATAAAGAAAATAAAGTTTCCAAATGATTATAATAAAGAATTTAAAGTTGGTATCTTTGTAGAAGGTCTTGAATATTTATATTTGGGTAAAAGTTATAATCAATTTTTGGAAAAGGGTCTTTTGCCTTGTTCTTTGAAACACTTTTTTTTGGGTGCCAAGATTAAAGACCAAAGTTTTACTCAAATAACCTCGATCATCAATGAAAATGTAATTGAAAAAGATGTTTTACCAGATAACTTACAACATCTTAGTATATCTGGTCGTTTAGCAGATGATTTTACATTCCCTCAAAACTTGAAATCACTTCATTTATTAAAAGTTTCAAATCTAAAATTGGACCCTGGTTATTTACCAAATACAATTACAGATCTTCACCTTGGTTATAGTACTATTTTAGAACGATTAGATATTGGGAGTATACCAAATGGTTGTTTGAAATTAAACTTTGGCTATCATTGTTATGAACCTTTAATAGGCCTTTTACCATTGGGTATTGTTGATCTTCATCTAGGTGTTAGTTTTGGGTGCAATGTTTTAGAAAACTTTATACCAAACACCGTAACCAATTTAGTTTTGCCAAATAATAATACACCATTACAACCTGGTTGTATACCGATGGGTATCAAGAAGTTAAGGTTGGGCTATAGTTATAATAGTCCAATAACAGGTGTTATTCCCTCAAGTGTTGAAAAACTTTATCTTTCAACAACATTTAAACAACAACTTCAAGTTGGCGATATTCCTGCAAGTGTAACAAAGTTAAAAGTTGAAAGTGTTTTAAATTTTGGTCAAAATATTTTACCTAGTAATCTAAAATCTTTAACTTTACCTCTATATGTTCAAATAACCTTTCAACCCAATGATTTACCTCTTGGTTTAGTGAAATTAAAACATTTAAATTACTTTCAACAAGAAAAAATTATACCAAAAAGTGTTAGAAACCTATCAATAATTCTAAGTACAAATACTTTAAAACCAGGTTTTATTCCAACAAATGTAGAGAAATTAAAGATACAAAGTATGAAAAAAGCCAATTTATTTGTAGGCAAAAATGTAATTCCAACAAGTGTAAAATATTTAGAATTTGAATTGAGTCAACATGGATCTATTCAAAAATTACAAATTCCAAACAATATCCCCATAGTTAAAGGTACGCTTTATTTGGCAGGATTAAAGAAACCATTGGAGCCAAATGAAATACCAACTTGTATAACAAAACTCTATTATCTTGATGCTCAACCTCTATTAGCAAATGTTTTTCCGAAAACCTTGAAAACTTTATATATAGCTTCTCATCTATATATTCATCCACTCTTAAAAGACTCGCTTCCAATTGGATTAGAAGGGTTGTATTTTTATTCAGGAATATACAAGAATACACTTACTAAAGGCTCTTTACCAAATACTTTAAAAACCCTTGTATTAACAAATCAATCTCTACCAGACACAGATTCGATTCCAACATCTGTAAATACATTACAATTATCAAATGTATTAAAAAAACAATTATTAAAAGATAATTTATTACCATCTTTTATTACAAATTTAATTATTTTTAAATAAACCAGAAAAATAATTTAAAATATTTGAAATACAATGATTTTGATTTGTTGTTGATATTTCCAATATAAATTTTTGTATAAATTGATTGTATGCTTGATTTGTATTGATTGGAATCAGATTGGTCATGATATCAGGTTGGATTTTATCTTTTAATTGCAATAAAACATGAGCATGTCGATTGAAATATGCTCTACTAATTAATGATTCACTTAGAGGGATTTCTTTAATTGATAAAATATATTTTATACATTCAATGAATCCTTTATAAAGAAAAGATGATAATAAAAGCTCGTAATCTATAAGATCATCGTACTTGGATCGAAAAGATTCAATAAAATAAGACAATATCTCTAAATTCCCAGAATTACCAATTTCTATAAATACTTTTTGATTCATTATATCTGTTTGAATTGATTGGTCATTATCATCTTGTGTTTGATACTTATCTATATAATATTTAAAACAATCTAAATTACTATGACGTATTGATGTGATTAAAAAACAAATATTTAAATGTAATTGATCTTTATCAAAATATTTTATCAAATCAAGATAACCAAATTTATAAAGATCTTTTAAAGCACCTAGATTAAAAGAATAACCCTCATCTTTTAATAATATAATAATATCTTTAAAACCATATGATAGGGCACTATCCAATAGATATCTATTTAATAAAGGTTTAAAATCTTTTCCAATCATATATTTCAACATATTTAAATTATTATTTGAAATTGCAGAATCAAATATTGATTCTATTATTTTACTATTTGATTCTATTTCTGTACTATTATTATTATTATTTAATTTTCTTGATTCTATTTGATTAAAAATAAAATCAAATAAAAGCGACATATTACTATTTAATTCTGATGTAGATGATTTTAAAATTTGATATAAATGACTTGATGCAATTTCAAAACGATTACAAAGAAATTTAATCAAGTTTAAAGATTTTAATTTACCAATTGAATTCCAATCCAATCTATCCAATTCATTATCTTGTAATTGAATATTATAATTTTCAAATATAAATTCCAATACCAATAGATTATTTGAGTTTAAACACGCATCTATAATATCAAATGTAAAATCTATAAAATTATTCTTACTATTATTAAATATTAATCTTGGATCTCTTTTACTATTATCTATGTGATCTAGGGTAACCAAATGTTTCCATATAAATTGAAATATTGGAAATGAATTATAACAAGACTGAATGATACAATTCTTTGATATTTCGACACCAATGGCCAGATACCATTTCATTGTATCTATATTTACGGTTGAATGTGGGATCATTGATAGACAGAGCTGATATTGTTTGAAATCATGTGATCTATTTAATCTTTTAAATGATTCTATATGACCATTTGATAGTATATGACTAATGGTAACCTTGATACCCAACTCTGATACCATATTATTTGCCAACATATATTCTACGACTTGAATATAATTCTTTACACCAGCTGCCAAACATAAGGAATCAACATCTATTCTACCATACCAATCCTTTTTATATTTTTCAAAAAGAAATTTAAATACCTCTATATTCCCAATGGATTGACTATAAATATATTTATCAAACTTGCTCACTGAATATCTATTGATAATAAATTTAAATATATCTATATTATTACATGATATTTCTAAAAATGTCAATATTATTCTTTGATTGATAGTTTGCTGGTGTTGTTGTTGTTGCTGTTGATTATCAAATTTTTGAAATATATATTCAACTATATTGATATTTTTTGATTTTAATGAGTTGCTTAGACATTCGATTGTTATTTCTATTGTTGCTATTGATTTTGTTGATTTTGTTGATTTTGTTGATTTCTCTAATAAATAATCAAACATTTCTAAATTTGAATGTTTACAACTAAATTCCAAGGCTGTATGATCAAAACTATAATTACTATTTGGTATTTGATCAAGTAAATATCTTATAATCTCTAAATTATTGTACTGAGCAGCATAGTTTAATATTGGCGGATAATTTTCATTTGGCAGATAGTCTTTAAATCTTTGAAAACACAATTTAAACAAATCAATATCTTGAATTCTAAATAAAAATCTAACACATTCTGGTGACAATATTAAATAATGATTTTTAATTATTTTATATTTTAATAATTGAATATGATCATTATTAATCATCCAATCAACATGCACTAATTGTTCATATTTCTTTGAATGTGATTGAACTTTAATAAATGAAAATATTTTATTGTTTAAAAATTTATCATTAAAAACTTTTCTAACTACTATATCTATAAAGTTCATTATTATTGTTATTAGGTTCTCTACAATTTACTAGCATTTGATTAATTAAATATCTAAAAGTTTCCTTTGCAACGTAATTATTTCTGACAAATACAAAAAAATTAAAAAAAAAAAATAGAAAAATATTAAAAAAAAAATAAAGATTTTATTTCTGACAAATACAAAAAAAAAGAAGTCTAAATAATGCAACAACAAACAGAAGAAGATAAATTATTAATAAATACAACTATATTAAGTAAATTAATTCAAGCACAACAACTTCATTATAAAAATAGAACAGAATGTGGTGCTGTTATGACTGCACAAGAAGAAATGCAAATGCGTGAAACTTTTAGTGTATTTGATAAATCTTTAAATTTACTTGCAAAAATGAATGCAGAATCTATTAATCAAAAATATTCAAATAGAAGTGGCTCAAACAGCAGTTTAGATGATTCAAATAAATTTAAATTTCAATAAGAGATTCTCTTATCGCACATAGTAGTAAAAGCCATAATTTATGTTTCCTATAATCTGATCAACTATTTTAATCTTTGATTATAAAGAATGGTTTATAAATATATATGGTAGGTATCACAAACTATGTCGTTCGATGATAATGATATTTGTGATTAGAAAAAAGATTTAATATGTTTATACAATAGTATTAATCAAAAAAAACTATTTTTCCTAACACAAAAAGAATCCTAGATATTTTAAATTTTAATAAAATAGAACATTCTTTTGGTAACTAGGAACACCAATCATTGATTAGGTGTTTTAACTTGATATTACTATTTTCACATTCATCATTGAAACGTGTCACCATTTTTTTTATTTTTTTGGATGAAATTTTTGAATAAACTCATTATAGCAACAAAAAAAAAATATAAATAGATTAAATTATTATTATTATTATTATTATTATAACAAAATTAATAGTATTAATAATGTCTTCTCTTAATAAAACTATTGTAGAACATTCAGTTAAAGTTTGGGATAAAAGTTGTACAATTAACCTTCAATCAATTAAAAGTGGTTTTCCATCTTTATTCTCGAAAGATGCTTTTGATTTAACTATTGGTAAAGATAACTTTTTCCCATCCAATGTAAAGATTTTAGATATTGGGTGTGGTGCTGGTACTGTTTCTTTTTGTGCTTTAGATAAAAGTATGTAATAGAAAAATTTATTAATTTCAAATCTGGTTGCTAATAATAAAGTATTTTTTACTAGTTAAAGATAAAAGTAATGATTCATATGTACTTGCTACAGATTTCTCGCCAAAGATGATTGAATCTGTTGATCAAGTGATTAAAAATGAAAAATTACTAAACATTGAAGCAAAAGTAATGGATGGTCAAAATTTAAATGAAATCAAAGACAATAGCTTTGACTATGCATACTCTGTATTTGGATTAATATTTTTTAAGGATAGATCTAAAGGTTTTAATGAAATCTATAGAGTATTAAAACCAAATGGAACAATCTGTATCAGTAGCTATTGCAAGGGTGTACCATTTGATCAAACATTTACCACTGTTTTAAAGAAATACACTACAGAAACAGATTTACCATATCATCATAGTGTCTTATCTTTATCAGACAAAGATAAATTTAAAAAAGAAATGGAGTTGGCTGGATTTAAAAACATTTACATTCATCAATCAACCCATACTATGGAGTTGCCAAGTGCAGATATGTTTATTAAAAGTCCTGTATTTGACAGTATCATTGCATTGGTCCCAATTGATAGACATCAAGAGTTTAAAGATGATATTGTTGAATTTATTAAATCAACTTGGCCAGATTTAAAACTTCCAACATCATTCTATTTTGGAATAGGTAATAAATAAATTCTATCCCTCTTTTACAAAAAAAAACAGCCCCACCCACTCTTTGAGAAATTTTTTTTCTTTTTTTATTTTTTTAAAAATTTTTTCTCCATGCATAGGAGATTTCGCCGCCGTCTTCAAAATATTTTTTTTTATCCCCACCCGCACCATCACAAACTCTATATTACTTCCAATGATCTCCTAAGAGTTGTTGGTACAATAATAATAATGATTAAATCTATTATCTCTGTTTTGTTATTTACAATATGTTTTATTCATTGTAATACAGCAATAATAACAACAACAACAACAACAGCATTACCGACAATAACAAATATCTCATATTATTATGTAGATAGTAATAATAACAATAATAATACAAATTGTGGTTTAACTTTTCAAGGTGCCTGTAAAAGTTTACCATTAGCATATCAATCATTTATTTCAAATAGTAACGGTAGTGATATAACGCAACAACAATTGGTTTTATATGTGACATCTGGAGTTTATAATGCTACTGAAAATACTCTCACTAGTATTGGCAGCAGCGGTAGTAATATTGGAATATTAAATATAGAATCAAATCAAAACAATACAAGCAATTCTAGTGTTATATTTAATGGATTTAATTATAATCTACCAATGTTTAGTTTTTCAACAAAAACCTCACAATTATCAACCATAGTAATGAATAATATACAATTTGTAAATTCAAGCTTTTTAATAAGCTCATCAATCCCACTTCAACTCAATATTAGTAATTGTAAATTTGAAAATGTATCTTCAAATGCTGGATTATTTTATTTGGATACATCACCCTATTATTTAGGTGCTGCCATTGTATTGGAGAATAGTGTCATTGAAAATATAGAACTCTCTGTTGGATCAAGTTTCTTTTCTCTTACAAACTATACAGTTTATTTGGACAATGTTTTCATTTCAAATATAACTGGTTCATTTACAATGTACAACTGTAATGCTACAATTACAAACTCTATCTTTAATGAAATTACATCTGATAAATCACCCATATCAAGCTTTGGTAGTGATTTACTGATAAAATCTAGTAGCTTTTCATCAAATGTTGCAAATGTTGGTGGTGCTATTAGTTTTGAATTACTTGGATCCCTTTCAAATAGCTTATCTGTACAAATGACAAATTTTACAAATAACTATGCCTCTAGCTATGGTGGCTCAGTGTTTTTGTCAAATACACAAAAGTTGGTAGAGTTTTTAAATTGTAATTTTGTAAATAATTCTGGTGAATCTCAAGGTGGAGCAATCAATGCCTTTAATTTAAATAATCTCTGTATAAACACATGTCAATTTATCAATAATAATTCTCCCACTGGTGGTGCAATTTATTTCAACAAGGTTATCACCAATATGGTGGACTCTCAAGTATCAAATAATAATGCAATCAAAGATGGCGGTGCATTTTATGTATTAAATAGTAATATCACAATGAATAGTGTATCATTTGCAAATAATGTTGCTCAAGAATTTGGAGATAATGTTGATTGTATCTCGTCATCGATAGACATTCATTATTCCTCTCTCTCTGGTAATTATTCAGGCTTCTACTGTCCTTTTGGTGGTTGTTTAATTAGTGGTTTAGATTTTACATCTGGTTTATGTCCAGGTCAAAATGAAACATCGAGTCAGAGTCACAATAATAGTGATTCAAATTCAAGTTCAAATGAAGCCGAACGTAATAGTAATAGAAAAAAATTGATTATAGTTATTGTTTGCTCCATTGTTGGTGGTATTTTAGTTTTGGGTGTAATTGCATTAATTATCTCTTGTTTACGTAAAAATCAAATCAACAAAATTGATGAATCAAGATATTTATTAAATAGTTAACTATAAATAAATATATAAATAAATATTTTTAAATCTTTGATGTTTTTCATTATAATACAATATTATTAGATATAAAAAAAGTTGTTTAATAGGTTATGGATATTATCTTTTGCTATCACTAGTTCCGACTCTTTTTCTTTCATTTAACAATTGTTTATTGATAATTAATAAAATTAAGGTATTTGTTTGTTAATAATATTAA
The DNA here is from genome assembly GCA_000277445.1 of Polysphondylium violaceum. Lineage (NCBI taxonomy): Eukaryota > Evosea > Eumycetozoa > Dictyosteliales > Dictyosteliaceae > Polysphondylium > Polysphondylium violaceum. Next base: position 11,246 of record AJWJ01000120.1, on the reverse strand, counting down.
TATAAATTCTACATTTTCTTTATTTATTACATTGCCTCAAGTCTTTTAACTATATCTTGGAAAGAAGGTCTTTGTGCAGGATCTTCTGACCAACATTCAGTGATAAGTCTAGTAAAAGGAGCAGAGACTTGTGGTGGAACTATGGGTCTTAGTTTATGTTGTCCTACAGAGATTACAATTTGGAAAGTAGGCATACCTTGATAAGGATCCTCTCTAGTAACAATTTCCCATAATACAATAGCAAAAGAAAATACATCAGCTTTTTCGGTATAAGTATCATTTCTTAATACTTCTGGAGCAGTCCAACTATAAAAATAAATATTAATATTTTTGTTTTATCAAGAATAAATAAAATAAAGAAACATACCATGGAGTTCCAACTGGAGTCATAGCTGTTTTTTTATCCAAATGTTGTTTAAATCTTGTTGATAAACCAAAATCAGATATTTTAACTCTAAAATGTTCATCAACCAAAAGGTTGTGTGATTTAAGATCTCTGTGAATAACAATTGGATCACAACAATGTAAATAATTCTATATTATAAAGAGAGAGCGAGAGAGATATATTAATACAAAGATATTTTATAAACAATAATAAATAAAGAAAATCAAATAAAATACTTACCATTCCTTTTGCAATATCCAAAGCCATACTTTTCATTCTTGGCCAATCTAATGGAATTGATTGATCATGTAAAATACGATAAAGACTACCCAAAGGCATGTATTCCATAACGATTAAAATTTCAGGGGGAGCATTACATGTACCTAAAAATTGACAAACATTTGGATGTCTTAATTGAGACATAATTGTAGCTTCTTGAGCCAATTCATTTAAAAAGTCTTCATCATCTTCATTTAATAATTTCGCCTTTTTAACTGCCACTGTAATTCCTCTCCAAGTACCTGTATAAACCTCTGCACAACTTCCTCTACCAATACGGTTTAAGATTACAATTTCGGAAATATCGATAGGTTTAATTTCAAATAATGTTTTATAACCTAAATCAATAATAATTAATACAAAATAATAATAATAATAATAATAAATACACTTTGATACATACTTGATTGTAACAATGGAGCCTTTTCACTACCATCAATCATTAAAGGATTCTTTTTAATCTTTTTATATTTAAACCAATAAAATAATGCTAAACCTGAAATCATAAAAGCGGCAGAGCCAACAATTACTAATGATATCCAAATCCATTTATTAGTACCTGGTACCGTCGGATGAATTAAAGGTATTGATTTAGCTAAAAAAAAAAAAGAATTAATAAAACCATGGAAATGGTTAATATATAACTATTACATATCACACCTTATATAACTATACTATCTAATAATATTTACCTATATATGAAAAATTATAAAAAGGAGCACAATAAGTAGTACCACCATCTTCACTAATTTGAACGGTAACATTATAATCAGAACTAACGGCGGGACTATCGGAAGGGATATTGAGAGGAGGAGTCGAACAAATCATTGTAGTTGAATTTATAAAGTAAGCAGTTGATGTTTGACTACCAAATTTACAAAGACATGCACCATTTGAATAGAAACCTTGACCAACAATTGTAATATTTTCATAGCCAGAAGAATTACCAATGGCAGGTATTAAGGAATTGATCTTATAATTAACAGGACCATAGAATAAAGTGATTACCACTTTACTAAGACAAACGGTTGTATTGAATGGTGATGAAATTTGAAAGATAATATCATTCATTTGACCATAGGTATAGGATGCACAACCATTTGGAAATGATGCAGTTGTGACTGGCATTAATGATTGTTGACAGTTTGCACATTTCTCTGCAGTTTCGTTATTTGGTGCAAATGCAGATACAACATCACCTCCAAGTAGTATATAAATAATTTCACCAACTGCCGTCGTTTGAATGTTACCAAATATTTGTAACGATACTTTTTTTAATACCAATGTTCCAGTTTGTGGAATTGGATCCATAAATGATATAACACCATTGTTCCATTGTCCTCTACCATCACTGCATGCAAAATTTTCAACAAATCCATATCCCTCCAAACATGAGCTACAATTTGTAGGTGCCCCTGTTAATGTAGCTACAATGGTTGAATTTTGTAATTCTGTTGCAACACCTTCATGATATTGTGTATTACTATTATTGTTATGATCAATTATAATTAATTTTTCATTTAATTTTTTTGCACTATTATTATTGTTGTTATTGTTATTACTATTATTACTATTATCATTATCATTATTTATTCTAAATGACCGTTGTTTACTATTATTTATTTGCCGTCTTGAATCTATAGAATTCGCTGTATCAATAAAACTACATGAAATTAAAATAAATAATAAAAAACAATACCTTAGAGGTATTTTACAATTATTATTAATGATTGAAAGCATTTTATACTATTATTACTATATTATATGTTGTATTTATATGTATATCTATTACTACTACTACTATTACTATTACTATTACTATTACCTACTACTATTACTATTATTACTATTACTACTACTATTAACTACTATTACTACTTTAGAATATAAAAGATTTTTCCTAATATCTTTTAAATAAATAAATAAATAAAAAAAGAATATAGCTATAGCATACTCTGCTAAAATCTATATTTAAATATTTATATGATGTGAAGAAGGAGAAAAGAGTGGTGGGGATGTAATAGTGGGAATATTGTGAAAGGATTTATAAACGATCTACTTTTTTGAAAAAACACTCAAACACACACTTACAACCATAAACACAATGTGGATGTATGTTTTTGTTGTCTGTTTTGATTAAATCTGTGGTTTTAAAAAAATGTGATGTAATGTAGTGGAAGGGAAATAATACTACTACTATTATAGTAAGTAGTGGTGGTGAGTGTGGAGTTAGATTCCTTATAAGACGAATGCGCTGTTTTCACAAACAACAACACATATGAATGTGCACACACTAAACTCTAAATAATGCTAATAATAATGCTTTTGTTTTTGAAAAAACACACACACAGGAAATAGAAGCTGAATATATTTGCGACCAGTGATAAAGTCTTTGAAAAATAAAAAAATAAATAAAAAAAAAAAAAAACAATAGTCCTCGCGCAAAAAAAAAACACGATTTTTTTACACGTTGGTGGCAAAGATAAAAAAAAAAGAGATTGATTGTATCTCTCTCTCTCTCTTCTCTTTTCTATTTTAAATTAGAAATATCCCTTTAAAAATATAAAATATAACAAACTTTACTATAATTCAGTAATGTCTTTTTAAACTTTGAATTCTGAAGAGTAATGTTCAAAAAAAAAAAAAAGCTCGAAAGGAATTATCCATACACTTTTATATTTTTATTTTTTTTTACGATTTTTTTTTAGGTTTTGAGGCAAAGAAATCAAAAAAAAAAAAAGATATTAGTATTTATAGTCGTTAAATTAATTTATTTTAAATTTAAATAAAGTATTAACTTGATCATCGGTATAATCTAAATAATGATTAAATCTATTTCCTCTTTTTGGATTATTAATCTTTCTTGATAATTCATCGGTACAAATTATATTTAAGAATGGAATATATTCAATCTTTAATTTAGTACTTGATATGTCTGCGTTATTTTTAAATATCAATGAATCGTAAATATCTCTATAAATATAATCTTGATCAACATTTGTCTCTATAATTTTATATTGGCTTTGAATTTCTAAATAATTTAAATTCCATTTTGTTAATTGTTGTTGTTGTTGTTGTTGATTGTTCAAGAGAGATAGATTATTACACATATTCTTTATAGAATATATAGATATAGAGGTCGAAATATCATCATCTAAATTTGATTTAAAATTTGATTTAAAATTATTACCATCTTTATAATGAAGTGATTCTGGTACCATAATAAATGTAGGTGAGTTTTCAACTAATTCATATAGTTCTTCATCTCCTTCCTATATAATATTAAAAAAACATATCAAATTAGTATATTGTTGTTGTTGTTGTTGTTGATTTGATAAAGATATCTATAGATAGACGACTTACAATAATATATTGATTAAAAGGATAATTTCTATTTGAAATTATATCATTAAATGAAAAGTCTTCGGCTACTTTCCAAATATCATCTATATTTATATTATTACTTTGATTGGATGATAACAAACAATTATCATTATCATTATGGTCCCCTGTGGTAGTAGTATTATTTACAATAGATTTAATTCCTTTATGATCTTTTTCTTGAAATTTTACAATATAATTTAAATAATTATTAAAGTATAAATTGATATTTGAATTGAAATTTAAAATTAAAGCTAAATGATCGACATGATCATCATCATTTTCATTAAAGGAAAATAATAAATTTGATAAACCATTATTTGAATTGATAATATTACTAAATTGATAATATACTAAATCTGTAACATATTGTTCATTATTACTCCTGCTATTATCACTATTACTACTATTATTATTTGATAAAATAAAATCTAAATTTAATAAACATTTTCTAATGTCATTATTATTAAATTGAATAAATTGACAAATATTATTAAAAGCAAATTGACCTTGTAATAAGAATTTATATTTATCAACGGCGCCGACATCATTATCAGATAATAATATGAGACATAGATAAATAGCCAGTGATTTTGTATCGGATTGATTCATATGTAGTGTCATAATTTGATCATTTTCATGGACCAAATTTGAAATTGAAGAATTTAATTCATTACAAGTTAAAATGATTGGCGTTTTGGTTGATTCGATTAGAGTATTTAATGAGTTTAAAAAACCTTTATCATCTTGAAATAAAATATCAATCTCTTCAAACAATACTAGATTATTATCTGCAGAATTGAGATTTAATGATTTAGATTGAGTAGCTTCACCTAGCATTTCAATGATTGCTTTACCACTACGTTTTGAGGATGGATTTGTTTCTAATATTCTAAAATGATGTTGTTTACTCTTTGAAAATATTAATGATGTTTTACCACATCCAATTGGCCCAACAATTAATATACAATTACAAATTGTAAGAGGTGTTGAATTCTTTCTTTTACTATTGCCATCGTTCTTTTTTAATACTAATTTCTCGTGCCAATTATTAATCCATTGATTTAAACATTGTTCAATTTGATTATTTATATTTATAATTTCATTATTATCATTATAATTATAGATATTGTTACTATTATTATTGTTACTGTTATAATAAATATCTATAATTGATTTTAAATTGTTGTAGTTAAATATATTATCTTTTTCTTTAAATTCTGCTAATTCTTGTATTAAATTAATTATATTATTTTTAATTTCACTATTATTATTATTATTATTATTATTATTATTATTATTATTATTATTGTCATCCTCTAAATTAATTATAATGTCATTACTATTATTATTGTTATTTAAATTATTAATTATTTTTGATAAAATATTTGAATAATTTGGTATACAAGAATTTAAATCAAATTCTAAGCAAGAATCATCTTGAATTAATCTCGATCTATTCAAGATTGAACTATCTATTTGAAGAAGAGGGGGTAATATTTTTGTTGAGACCTCAATAGGATCCAATCCAAAATGAGATTCACCAATTGGAAATTCTAATAAATTATATAATTTAGCTGGTGTTTGTTGTTGTTGTTGATTTGTTGATATTGATATTGATGTTGATGTTGTTGTTATTGCATCATCTACATTAATAGGTGAAAATTGATCTGTACCTTGGTGTAGAGATATATTTTGTTTGTTGTTTGATTGTTGTTGTTGAATCTGAGCAAAGAAAGGATGTAATTGTTTAGTAGTACCACCTGCTTGTTCATAACTATTTTTAACTTTTTTATGATCCTCAATTGATTGCATAATATCTAATCTTAACAGTTCTTGTTGTTTTAATAAATTCTTTTCATCTCTTTCTTTTTTAGATAAAAACATATCAGCTACAGCATTGCTACCATTCTTTAGCTTTTCCTCTAATTTTTGTTGATTGATTTCCTGTTCTTTTTTCTTTTTTCTTTTTTCTTCTTCTTGTTTAAAAAATGGATGAACTCCTTTATCACTATTATTATTGTTTATTGGTATTGCTGGTGTTGTATGAATTATATTTGTTGTTGTTGTTGCTGTTGTTTGAACATTATTATTATTTACTAAAAATCCAATCAAAGAGTTGTTATTATTGTGAGGAGTGGATGTAGATTTAGATTTGATTGTTCTTTTTGAAGTTGATGTTTTTGTTGTTGTTGTCTTTTTCTTTTTGTTTAAAGATTTTTCATCAGCAGTAGTTTCAGAAGAAGAGGAAACAGGTGATAAAGGTGGTGAATATAAATGTGAAGTCGATGATAACGATAATGATGATGATGATGATGTTGTTGTTATTGATGATTGTGAGTCATTAGAGAGAATTTTATCATTTGGTTGTTTATTATCTTTAATAGAGGCGGTTGGTGTTGGTGTTGGAGTTATTGTTGTTGTTGTTGTTGTTGTTGTTGTTGTCTTTTGTTTTTTTCTTCGAGTCGAAATAGGTCTTATAGTTATTGGTGTTTGTAGAGATTCATCATCATCACTATCATTAAAAGATAATAGTTTCCGTATTATTATTGTTTTTCTTTTTGTACCTGTATTTGGTGTCAAGTTTTCATCTTTGTTTATTGTTTCTATTGATTGTTGTTGATTATTTTCATTATTATCATTACTATCTATTGTTTCAGCAGTAGTAGTGATTATAGTACTGCTATCATATTCATCAATCATTATTGTTGATAATAATAAAACATAATCATACTAATAATAAAGTGTACATATAGATAATTAATTTTTTTTTTGAATTTTTTTGAATTTTTTTGAATTTTTTTTGAATTTTTTGGCGGGTGCAATATCATTAGGGATTTTTTTTTTTTGGGCGCAAAAATTTAAAAAACGATGGGCCTAATCAATCTGACATGCGTCTGTTTATTTGTTTGATTTGTGTTTATTTGATTGAATAGAATAATATATAATACCAAAACATACAATGATTGAACCCAATACTTTTTGATAGGAAATACATTGATTTGATTTCAATGGATGATTAGGATCACATAAAAAGAATGCACTATAAAAGAATACAATCACTGATTGTAATGCATATAATACACCCATTGACACTGACCCATATTGTGCCAAAATTGTAAATATACTACTTGATCTGCAAACACTTGTAATAGTCAATATACAAAATAATACAAATACAAAGATAGCTTGCTCGTGTGTTGCTCGATTGATTGGAATCATTACCCATTCATTTATATTGTACACTGTCACTGTCATTATATAGATAAAACAAACCAATACTGAATAGGTGCCGTATTTGGCGGCAAATTGAAATGGTGAAATATCATATTCTGACATTATTGATTCTGTATAAATATGACTTGCTGAAAATATAAATGATGCTAATAATACTGCTCCACATCCAAATATAAATTGTGCTTGGCTTTGTGCAGATGTTGTTGATGTTGTTTCTGTTGTTATTGTTGTTGAATTATCTGTTTTCAACAAAGTAGTATTGCTATTAATACTTGATGGTCTATAAACACAAACACATAATCCACCAAATATAATTAAAATTGAAATCAACTTTGCAGTTGTCCAATTTGCTTTTAAATAAAATCGAGATAATATTGCACTAAATATAATTTTTGATGAAAATAAAACTTGAAATAACTATAATTATAGATATATATATGATGTGTCTATCTATTAATATCATATATTATTATTATTATTAATATTTTAAAAAGAGTGGAATACATACACCACTACCAACAGCAATCTGACCAACAGTAGTTAATAAACTTGCAGCACAATCAAATAAAGCTAATAGTAGATATTTTTTAAAAGAGATTTTACTTGAAGGTTTCTTTTTAATATTACTATTGTTGGAGGAGGAGGAAGAGATAGAGGTATCTTTAAAAAAGTTTAACATTGCATAACCTGAAAATATAAATATATTTGTAAACATTGTTTTTGGACTAAATGTTATATTATTGTAAATTAATTGAACTATTAAAGTATTTGAAACACCAGATATCAAGAAAAGAAGAACAAAAAACATTCCTACTGAAGCAAATTTATCTGTAAATTTACTCGTCCCACTAGTGGGTTGTTGTAGTTGTTGTTTGATTGTCATCTTGTTATTGATACTCTATTTGTATTTGATGAATGACGAGCATAATTGATATGAAAAAAAAAAAAAAAAAAAAAAAAAAATTACTTTTCAATTCAAAGATGAAAAATAAAAAAAAAAGAAAAAAAAATTAATCAAAACAGTGAGAAATTGGTATTATGGAAATCCAGCTCATTTTCTACTCCTTGTAAAAATAAATCTTTGAAAGGCCTTCTTTAAACAAAAGTTTTTGGTTTATAGAAAATTCCAAACCAAAAAGTTTTAGGTTGTTTTTTTTTTTTTTTTTTTATTTTGTTTGTTTTTTTATTATTAGTTTCATATCTTAAAACTCATACGATATAATAATGAGTTCAACAACAACAACATCATCATCATTAAATTCTCAACGTAAAAGTAGAGATGAGTATAAAAAAGAAAAAGAATTAGAAGAAGCAAGAAAAGCAGGTAATGCACCAGCAGAGTTGGATGAAGATGGTAATGAAATTAATCCTCATATTCCACAGTATATGAGACAAGCACCATGGTACGTTGATACAAATAAACCAAGTTTAAAACATCAACGTGCATTCAACAAAAAAGAAGAAGTAGGCAAAGGATGGTATCAAAGAGGTGCCGCTGCTCAAGGATTTACAGCTACTAAATATAGAAAAGGTGCTTGTACAAATTGTGGATCAATGACACATGTAGCAAAAGATTGTTGTGAAAGACCAAGAAAGGTTGGTGCTAAATTTACAAACGATGATATTAAACCAGATGAAATTATACAGAAACTAGAGTTTGACTATGATAGTAAAAGAGATCCATACAATGGTTATGATCCTTCCTCTTACAAAGAGATTATGGAATTGTATGAAAAGGCAGATAGAGAAAGAAAAAAGAAAAAGATGGAAGAGATTATTAAATCACACAAGGGTGAAGAGAATATCAATGCAGAAGATTTAACAAAAGAACTAGAGAAACAAGAACAAGAACAAGATGTTTATGATGCTGAAAATGTTGCACCCATTCAAAAACTTGATCCAAAGTCTAGAACAACTATTAGAAATTTAAGAATTCGTGAAGATACTGCCAAATATTTGTACAATTTAGATTTGGATTCAGCATTTTATGAACCAAAGAGTCGTTCCATGAGAGAGAATCCATTACCAAATACAAATCCAAATGATACAAGATTTGCTGGTGATAATTTTACTCGTACCTCTGGTGATACAAACAAGTTTAGAGATATGCAATTGTTTGCATGGGAAGCTCAAGATAAAGGTCAAAATGTTGATATTTCCTCTGCACCTTCTCAAGCTGGTCTATTGCATTTAGAGTTTCTTAAAAAGAAAGAACAATTAAAAGAACAATCAAAGAAGTTATTATTAAGTAAATATGGTGGTGAAGAACATTTGTTAAATGGTAGTAATGATGGTAGTAATAATAATAATGATATTAGTATACCACAAACTGAAAATTATCAAGAATATTCGGCATCAGGTAAATTAATTAAAGGTGAGGAAATTGTTGTAAAGAGTAAATATGAAGAAGATGTTTATTTAAACAATCATAAATCAGTTTGGGGATCTTATTGGGAAAATGGATCATGGGGTTTTCAATGTTGTAAACAAACTATAAAATTATCTTATTGTACAGGTGAACAAGGTAGAAAATTAAAAGATAATTTAATTATTCAAAATTTATTAAAAAATAATCATAATGATAATAATAGTAGTAGTAATAGCGATAACAATGAGGAAAAAGAAGAGGAACCAAAATCATTATTAGAACAACATTTAGAAAAATCAAACAAGTCAACAGCAAAAGAAAAAGAAGAAAAGAAAAAAGAAAAGAAGGAAAAGAAAGAAAAAGAGAAGAGATTAGAGAAAGCATTAAAAGAACAAGATGAAATTAATTCAAAATCAATTGAAAAGGATGAACGTAAATTAAAATATAATTCCCTCAAAAATGATAATTATCAAATCACTGATGAAGATATGGAAGCTTATAATTTAAAGAGAAAAAGATCTGATGATCCAATGGCTAATTTTAAAGATAGTATTGATGAATAAATAGTTGTTCTTTTTTTTTTTTGTTATAAACACTTTTTCTCAAGAATTTAAATTCTTTTCTATATATATGGGTCTTGAATTCTCATTGTATTTTCCAAACCAACTTTTGGTGTTTTCAATCCAGTCACTGGAATTGTCATTGTCGTACCATTTCTATTGGTTATATCAATCTTTTCAGGTATTTTTGATGTATGAACTACCCATAGTTTTTCTTTGGTTGATTCTGGTAAACTATTTAATGCCTCTACACTTGTATGAATAGGAGGTACACCACATTCATGAATAATAACGTCGGCATCAAAAACAAACATTCTTTTATTAGCTTTTGATAATGTAAATTTGATTCAATTGAATTTGCTTTTGAAGTTCATACTTGTTCCCATCCTGACACAGTTTGTTGGTTAATCCTTTTAGATACTAGTGGATCGTTATTACAAAGGTTTTAGTCGTGCCGTTAAAAGATTCCAAATGTTGTGTGAATCTTTTTACTTTAGAAATATGCCACCAAGTATGGTTTATAAATTATTCTTTGCAATGGAAGATGAAAATGTTAAAGCTGGGACTGAAATTATAAAAGCTGGTGAAGAATGTGATAAATGTTATATCATTGAAAATGGTACAGCAGATGTATTATTATCAACTAAAAATAACAATGGCCAACAACAACATATTGTACGAGATGATACATATAATACAAATCAAAATACCAAAGATGCTGAATTACTTTGGGTTGGTCAATTTTATTCTGGCGAAACTTTTGGTGAAAATGCTCAAAAAGGTAAAGTCAGAGAGGCAACTGTTATTTCAAGAACTGAAATGGATCTATTATCAATTAGTAATCAAGAATTTCTTTGTCTTCAACAACACATCTTTCAACCAAATTCAATTATCATTCAAGAGGGTGATCAACATGATTCATCAATGTGTATCGTTGAAGTTGGCAGTGTTAAATTGATTAAAAATGGTAAATCTTTTAAAAATCTTGGGAAAGGTGATTGTTTTGGTGAAATTTCTTTAATTTTGGGTTTACCTA